>RJWJ010040411.1:0-13982 GCA_004363605.1 Indri indri
CGAAGCGGGAAGGAACACTGTCCACAAGAGAAAGACTCCATCGAGGGAGAGTCTCCAGCCTCGGAATCACCGAGCCGGCGTAGCCTCTGTGCCGCATCCAGGAAGTGCCGGGGGCACAGCGGTGTTTAAAGACCCACCAGGGCTGCAGGCACAGCTTTGGGAAAGTTCCAAGTTCACGTGTCCTCTGTGCGTCCGCCCTGCCCCTCCAGCAGACCTGGCGTGTGAGGCAGGAACTGGAGGCAGAGACTGGCCTGGGGAGGCGCTGCCATGGGAGGGGACTCGCGCTCCCTGGAGTCCCGCCACAGTCAAACTGCTTCTCCTCTGCGCTGTGTCTCCGTGGCCTTTGCCCTGCCCCGGCGTGCATTGGTTTTGGTCATTCTTTCCGGGGTGTGAACACTGAAAGGAAAGAGGCGGACATAATCCCCGCTGGCATCCACACATCGCACGGGGCAGCGTCTTTTACACGGTGGCAGACACGGAACACAAGCTGTCAGTAGACAAAGAAGAGGCTCCCAAACCGGAAGGACGAGAAATTGCTTCGAGGACGTCCAGGGAGGAGGAGAAAGGCAACGAACGGAGGGAACCGGGGCGGTGGCCTGTCGCAGAGGCAAGAAGGAGACACCAGGCGCGTGGCATGGTGCACAGTGCGTGGGGGGGAGGCTGTGGCAAGGCCATGGATTGGGGCATCTGGGCCGTGTGGCCACTGACAGCAGCGAGCCTGGTCCTGCGACGCTCCCGGCACCTGTCGGGTTTTTGTGAGGTGAGCATGGAGAAGGCTCTTTCTGAAATATCCCCTATGAAAGCTGGCGTTCCTCCTTTCTCTCTCACCCATAACTTTTTGAATTTTTTATTTTTATTTTTTATTGCAGCATGAAAATCTACAAGTAACATGAAGTCCACTCTCATAAAAAGTTTTCAGAGTGGGGTACGGTGTGTTAATTAGATGCACAGTGTTGCACAGCAGATTTCTAGAACTTTCCCTCTTGCATGACTGAGACTTCGTGCCCATTAAACACCCCCCATCCTCCCCCACCCCCTGGCAGCCACGGTCTGTGCTCTGCGTCCGTGAACCTGGCTGCTGTAGACGCCTTGTGTGAGTAGAATCGTGTGGCATGCGTCCTTCTGCGGCGCCTTATTTCACTTAGTGTGACGTCCTCAGAGCTCACCTGCGTTGTGGCAGGTGACAGGAGGTCGTTCCTTCAAGACTGTGCAACGTCCTGTCGTCTGTATTCACCACACTGTCTTGCCTTTCATCTCTCCGCTGCGTCCGCCTCTTGGTGGCTGTGAACGGCGCGCGGTGACTGTGAGAGAGCAGGTGTCTCTCGGAGGTGCCGTTTGCAACTCTGTTGGATAAATGCCCAGGAACGGGATTGTGGGAGCACCTGATGGGTCTGTTTTTAAGTTTCTGAGGGACGTCCATACTGTTCTCCACCGTGGCTGCACCATTTTACATTCCCACCGACAACGCGCAAGGGTTTCGAAGTCGCCTCCTTGCCGACACGTGCCATGTTCTGTTTTCTACAGTGGCCGCCCCAACAGGCGTGAGGCTAGTCTTACATGGTACACAAAAATCCACTCACAGGGGACTCAGAATGTGAACATAGGACCTGAAACTATGGCCCTCCTGGGAGAAATGGGGAAGAAAGCCCCAGGACACTGGTCTGGGCCGTGACTGCTTGGGTGTGACCCTGACTCGCAGCAGCAAGAGGAAAACAGGCAAGCGGAGCTGCGGCAACCCAGAGACCCGCAGCGGAGGGACGGCGCAGAGCGAGAGGCAACCGCGGGCGGGAGGAGGTGTTTGCGGCCTCACCCGCCGAGGCTTAGTGCTCACATGTGCGAGGAATTCCTGTAGCTCAGCCACAAGAAACCAACCCATTAACACTGGGCAAAGACTGAGCATGTACATTTCTCCAAAGACATGCAAGTGGCCAACCATACGTGAAAAGACGCTCCACATCGCTGCGCATCAGGGACAGGCACCGTTGGAGCGTAACTTCTAACCACAGAGAAGGAGGAGGAGGAACAGACGGGCCCCTTCCATCCTGCCGGGGCCCCCGGGCCAAGCCTCAGCGTTCGGAGGCGCTAGGACGACACCGTCCTGCAGAGAAACAAGCCAGCCACAAATGCCAGCCACTTGCACCACTTGTAATTTCCTAGTAGCAACATTAAGAAACTAAATTTCATTTTCACGGGTGATGGACACACTTATAACCGACTCAAACTGTACAAAAGCAATTCATGTCACCAAAATGTTTGTACCCCAGCGATACTCTGAAATTAAAAAAATAAAATAGAATAAAGTAAAAAGCAGGTAAAATAACAGCCTTTATATAGTGTGTTATATAACACATATAAGGTATCATATATAGTATTTTATTTTACCCAGTATATACAAAATATGGCTGTTGGACCACATAATCAATATGAAAGTTATTAAGGAGACATTTTGCAACTTTTCGTACCAATTCTTTGATGTGCACTCACACTAACGACACATCGCAGTCAGGAGCAGCCGCTGTCGGATGTCGTGAGGCTGCGGGAGTCGGGTGGGCGGTTGCTTTGGAGATGAAACTACTGCAAATCCGTTTTCTCTCTGGGATTGAGTTGGTTTTTCGTATTATGAAAGTACCCGTTTCACTTCCTACCTCCGTCTGGTTCTGCCCCTTCTTGCTTCTCTCTTCCCACCCTTTCTTTCTCCCGCACACATTCACCGGTGCTCAGCGTCTGGGGCTGAGCTGAGGAGCCGGGATGAAGGAAAACCTCGGTGCAGGGCCTTCCCGTCTAGAGCGCACTCACCTCGGGGGCAGGAGAACAACCGCAATAGATCGTGAGAGCTACGCGAGCAGGTGAGCTGCACTCCGGGCCGCGAAGTTGGAGGAAGGGGTCACGAGCTCGCCTGGCCGTCGGGGGCGGAGGAGGGGGCGCCTTGGACTCTAGCGCGAGGGCAGCCCCGGCGTGTTGGGAGCAGAGCGGACGACGTGTTTAGGAGGCTCGCGGCTTGTCGTCAGCCATCAGCATCAGAGGACTGAGACTTCGCGCTGGAATTTGAGGCCCTGGTTCCAGGGTTAGGCAACGTCTGCACCAGGACATTTCAACATGAATTCAAATCTATGCCTCGTTGGGTTTCAGCGTCTCCCTGAGACTTCGGTGTCCAGTAATTATTCTAACCTCTCGACTGTGGAATGATGGCTATGCCCACCGTAGGTGATGGATGGGACGTGAGAATGCGTATTTTATATCAAAATCTTAGTTAATATTAGATGAGGTCTGGTCACGCATACAGAAACTGCCCTTAGAAGTCAGTTGCTATTTTACCAGAGCAGTTGATCAACACTGAGTTTATTTGAAGCCGGGCGGATGATGCATCACTCTGGTCACTAAGGACACAAAGAAGTTGAAGGCAGTGTCTTCCCCAGCTGGTGGGACGACGAGGGCCCGGGCAGCTACAGCTGGCAGTGAGCGCCTCGTCAAGGCCGGGGCGTGGGGTGCGCGGGGGTCGGCTCCGCGCCGCGGCGCCAGTGGCGGCTCGCACAAAGCCGTATTACGGGGATAATCTGCCGGGTGTGTAGCATGAAGAGATTAGAGAAAGGAAGATTAGTTCAGTCTTTGTATTAACTGAAAATTATTTATTTGAAGTGAAGCCTAGATGGAAAGTCCCCCCATTTAAGCCAAAGAGGCCACCGTTACCCAGTATTTGAACAGCAAAGGGAAACCACTTGTGAATATTTTGCCCAGGGTGAACGTAAAGCGATATAAATGAAAGATAAAATAATGTTAGCTCTTCTGGGATTTAAATTTAGTTTTCCTGGTTCCTAGTTCTGTGCCATAGTTTTTAAAAATTATTTTGTAATTAACTAGGCCAATAGCTTAATTTTAATCTATAAAATGTAGCATTGAAAAAAGTCGTGACTCGCTATTGTGTTCAAAGTGCGTTGGCGTCTTTGGTTCAGGCCTTACTGCGCGTGAGTCCTGACGCCACCCTCTGTGCCTCCCAGTAGCCCCGGGGACTTGACCGCAGCGTGGTCAGTCACGGCCCATCCTGCGTGGACGAGGCCCAGCCCATATGTGCCGGGCATCGGCAGGTCTGCCCCACCTCACACAGCACGTCTGAGACTGGTCTCTTTCCCACCCTCAGGCGCCTTCACGACTTGGAGCCGTTTCTCCCGTCCTGTTGACATCATGTCACCACACTCTACATTTGCATCACCGCCTGTCCCTTTGAGCCCTTATGGATGCATTTCTCTACCTGGCCTTTGGTCCTGTGGTTCCGTGTCAGTCCTGAGCCTGGCCCGCGGCCCTTGCCACCTGCAAATTGCATTCCGAAGGGGCCGAGCCTGTGGGCGCTGGCGCCGGCGCCGGGTCTCGTCTTGTGACACAAAATCAGAACAGTCTCTCCTGAGGACCAGCAGGCCACAGGGAGAGGAGGTCCCACTGTAAGCCAGAGGGACACAAAATGCAAACCCTTTGCAAATCTGACTGCAAAATACAAAACACCAAAGGAAAACTTTAGCAGTGAGGAAGTTGACCAAGGGCTGGACGCACCAGCCCACCATCCTGGCTAATGACTGCGGAAAGGCTCCAAGGAGGCTCACACAGGTGTCCAAGTGGACCAGGGAGAACCCGGTCTGTGTACGGTGAAAGCTCCTCTTCTTCAAGCAGGAAAACAGAAACAGAAATGGGCCCTCCAATGAGATCCGTAGCCACAAGGGTGGGAAGGCGCACAAGTGACGAGGAGTGGAAGCAACGTGGGCTCTGTCTGGCTCCGCCACGCACTAAGCGCGTGGCTTTGGGGGTCTCCTCACCTCCCGAGAACCACTTTTCTCTTCAGAGGACCGGCGATGGCGATGTCCCCTGCTTCACGCATGGCCGTACGGCTGCAATGTGAGTTAACACAGGAGTGATTAAGTTCACGTCTGACGCTCAGTCAGTGAGCTTAGACACACACTACTGGCATGACACATACAATTGTTGATGTTGCTTTTATTACTACACATCAGTAAGGACCTTGCTGCAAGAAACAAAAGAAAATTTTAGAAAGTGTTGTCCTTGCATTCTCAGTACTTAGGATTCTAAATTCAGAGATTAAAGATGGGACAAGGAGAAAACGGATTAAGGTGAGAATGATGATATCTCAGAGGGATCTTTAAAAGAGGGAGTGTGGGTTACATTAAAATGTTAAGAAAACAAAGTTGTAACTGTGAAATTTGAAATAGTCTTAAAAGCAATAAGGAATAGGTTTAACTCTACAGAAAAATCAAGTTGGAAATGAGTAGGAAAATCTTGGGAGTTTCCTCCAGAAGGAATAAAATGCATACTAATTAAATAAATTCTTATTATTGCTTATTGAAAAGGTAACAGTTAAGGACATAATTTAATTTTAGTTTTCTGAGTTCAACACTGATCCGCGGATTGAAGCAGGTACTTGTTGTACACAACAAGGAGAAGCAATGACCAGATCTAGCCACGTGGCAAATTCTGATGATAAAGGTAGAATCCAGGCAGGAAAAAAAACAGAATAGCCACAAAGGAAAAAGTATTAATAGCGCACCTCTCTCAGACTTCTCCATGACTCTGGAAGAAAAATGGAGCAATCTCTGTAAAACATTGAGAGAAAAGGGCTGCTCCCAAGGACTCTGTAACCAGTCTAACTGTTTTGAAAGAATTCAGCATGCAGACACCCTGGGTGTGTGAGTGCTGCTAAAGTACGCCAGTTACGCGCCTTTTCATGAACATCACTCTGCAGCTGAATAAAATATGGACAAGTTGCCGGATAGCAGGACTGGTACTGAGGATAAAAACTAGCTAGACAAAGAAAAATTAGATCCAAAGAACAGTTGAAAACATTTTTCTAAACTAACACCAATGGCTAAAATAATTTTTGAAAAATAGGTTGTAAAATGAAACAAAAATTAATAATGTAGGAGGAGCATTCTGGGAAGACGGCACAGCAGGGCGCACCAGGAGCCTGTCCCCGCCAGACAGCACTTCCGTTGGTGGGACCTGTCTGGTGTAACTGTGTTGGAACTCTGGAGTCTACTGAGGCTTGCAACTTCCAGGGGAAGGCTTGCACAGTAAAGCGTGGTTAATGTAGGTTAATTTCAGCTCATAGCAGAGTAGCAATGACCCCCCTGCCTCACTCCAGGCCCATGGCAGGCAGCTGGCAGGAGCCAGGGTGGGCAAGAAGGACCCCGTCCTCTACATATTGGGTCTCTGTGCTTGGATTTCCGACAGCTGCTTCTGATCACAGAGGCAAAGGCCATTGTTGCAACCCCCGCCCCAGCCGAAGTAGCTTCCGGGGGATTTAAAGAGCCACCACCTCCCTCACCTTCATTTTTCTCTTTTTCTTCTTTTGGGAGTCAGACGTTAGAGACCAGGACACTCAAAAGCAGCCACACATATGGAGAATACTAGAACATGACCGTGCATGCTCAGGGAAAGCCTGAGAAGACTTAAGTTTATACCTCAGGCTGATCTTTGGTGTGGAAGCAGTCTAAGACAAAGAAACAAACAAACAAAACCCCAAAATAAAATGATAACAAAAAACAGCAAAGTCTGGGGAAAGGGCAGAATCTGACTTTCAGAGTTACCGCATCATTGGATTCGAATGTCTAGTTTTCAACAACAACAACAACAAACACAAAGACAGAAAAATATAATCCATTCACAAACAGAATCTAAACACAAACAGAAACATATAATCTATTCAAAGAAAAAAATAAACCAACTGTTCAAGAGAAAGAGCAGACAGTGGACCTACTAGACAAAGACTTTAAAGCAACCGTCTTAAAGATGCTCAGCGAACCAAAGGAGGATGCATCTGACGTCAAGGAAACAGCATGTAAATAAAATCGAAACATCAGTAGAGATAGAAAACCTAAGAAGAAACCATAGAGAAACTCTGGGGTTGAAAAGTACGATAACTGCAATGAAAGGTTCACTAGAGGGATTCGAAAGCAGCTCTGAGCAGGCAGAAGAGTCGGGGAGGAAGACCAGTCGAAGTGAAGACAGGACAGTTGGTATCAATGAGTGTGAGGCAAAGAAAGGAAAAGAGAAAGAAAAGCGAACACAGTCTAAGGGACGTGTGGGACGTCATCGCGTGACCCAGCACAGGCGTCGTGGGAGTCTAGAAGGAGAGAGAGACAGGGGCAGAGAGCTTATTTGAAGACATAATTGCTGAAAATTTCCCAAGTTTGATGAAAGACACGAATATAAGCACCCAAGGTGCTCAGCGAACCCTCATTAGGAGGAATACAAAGACCCACTCTGAGACACGTTATAGTCAAACTGGAAATCCAGAGACAGAGAGAATCTTGAATGCAGCAGAGAGAGCCGACTCAGCACATACGAGGGATCCTTAATAAGATCAGCAGCAGGTTTGTCATCAGAAGCTTTGGTGGCCGGAGGACAAGGGGCTGACATGTAGAAAGTGCTAGAAGAAAACTACAACAACAGGTTCTCAGGAGATGCCGGTTGGTGGATCTGTTTTAGGGTTACAAGAGGTCAAGTGTGTAAAGCCAGCACATAGTAGGTGCTCAGTAAGTAGCTGCTGAATTGGTTGCTATCTCTGTACGGCATCACTGAGTTACGCTGTACAAGGTGGGACTCTAACCACAGCCGCTGAAATACAAGCCCCGCAGGAGCCTGGCGCATGGCGGGTACACAAGAAACAGACACCAAATTGGGGGTGCTGGGCGCACGGCCTCGGCTGGGTGGCAGGCCGCTCCGCCCTGCAGAAGGGCCGCTGGATGGAGGGTCCGCGCTGGCCTCCTGGAGCCCTTGAATGCACGGGACCCGCAAAGACAGGACACGGTGCACATTGGTGACACAGCCGGTCACCCTCTGGCCACCTTCTCAGAGTGTGCCTTCCTGTGGGGGACAAACTGGCTCTCGGAAAACCGCCACGTTTCCCGGGTAGAGTCAGCGTGTGGGTGGTTCCTTCCTTGTTGGCTCTGACGTGGAACCTCACAGCACGAGTGACCCTTATTTGCACAATGATTTATTCAGTCTCCTGCCTGACGTGGTTAGAAAATCTGCCGTTCGGTTTCTGAGCAGCATCTCACCTGCACGGGAGCCACGGCGCAGCGTCCCTGAGCACGGCAGGCGCGGCGGGCTTTGCCAGGACCAGCAGAGACTCTGAAAACTCGTCTCTGTTTTCTGAAGATGGGGGAGCTGTTTTTGCAAAGCTGTGAGTGAAAAGACATATTTTAAAAATCATTGCATTCTCAGACTTTGGCTACTGTTTTGTACAAATTGTAATGTTAGAGCTACTGCGTTTCT
Source organism: Indri indri (assembly GCA_004363605.1). Lineage (NCBI taxonomy): Eukaryota > Metazoa > Chordata > Mammalia > Primates > Indriidae > Indri > Indri indri. Next base: position 8,278 of record RJWJ010040411.1, read on the forward strand.
TTTCTGTTTTTTTTTTTTTTGTTTGTTGAAAAATAATTTTTTTCTTGGCCTACAAACAAGAATTGTAAAACTTCAATTCTTCCCATGGCTTTTTTTTCAGAAGAAAAGAATTAGCAAAAGCAGGTACCTTGTTAGGAACAGATTATGCATAAAAGGAATGAACAAAGCTTCGAGATAAAAAGCCCTTCACATCATTGAGATGCTTAAGTTAGCCTCTGGGATAAGGGCCTCTTAGGTCATTTCAAACTGGGGCCCATTCTTGGGACCCTGGTGGGTTAAGAAATAAAACGACACCCGTTGTCCAGGCCCATTGTGGCTACACTTGCGCTAACTCGGGTTAATTGAGAGTTGTGCTCGGGTGCATTTGGAAACTTCGTGCAGGGCATAATTTGAGTGTGTCGCTGTAGCTTTTTAATGTGCAAACTAGATAAAAGTTGCAGGTGGTAGCTTTGCTCTCCCAGATAATGAGGAGGGGGAGAGAGAGAGAGCAAGCTCGCGCGCTCAAAAGGAAAAGAGTTCTTAGAAGCCCTAAAGTTCAACAGGTATAAAGGTCAACATAAATTCCTCAAAATGTTTAACACAGAATTTTCATTTTACCCGGAGATTCCAGTCCTGGGTTTATGCCCACAGAAATGCAAACACGCATCCACAAACTACTTATCATGAAAGTTCCAAGCGGCATCATTCGCGTTAATAGCAGCCCGAAGTGGAAACAGTCTCGATGTCCATCCTGATGAAGGACAAATAGACTTTGGTGTTTTCCACCTTCCACACAGTGGGTTCGGCCATAAGAGGGGATGACAATATTATGTTGGGGAAATAAATCCCCAAAACCACAAAAGACAAAAGACACATGTCGTGAGACTCCGTTATGTAAGATGTGCAGAGTAACAAGTGTCCGGAGACAGAACGCAGACTCAGTGTTTCCCAGGGAGCTGGGTGGGGAATGACCATTAAGGATAAAAGGTATGAGGTCTCTTTTTAGGAGACAAGAGCATTATTAATAAAATTAGGATATGGTGATGGTTGCATAACTCTGAGAAACTAAAAAACACTGCATGGTGCGCATTGGGCTGAACTTACGGTGTATAGATTATCTCAGCACAGCTGCTAAACACAGGAGAAGTGGAAAGCACATGTCCTCGATGTCCTGGCTGTGGACAGGCAGGTGGGGGTCTGCGCAAGCTGTCAGAGAGAGTCGCCCCAAGCCGTCCCCACAGCCTGGAGGGACCTCGTCTTGTTGATAAACTGAGGAATATCGTGCCCCGCATGGTGAGAGCCTTTTTGATGGGTTTCTGGTGAAAAAGAGACCCCTTAACATTCCCGGAGAGACAGCCCAGCCCACCCGGCTCAGCCAGCCGCAGCGGCGCAGACTGGGGGCCCCTCCCCCCGTTAGCCTGGCAGAGGCCCTGACTCGACTCAGAACCTCAGTGCTTGGGACAAACAAACTGCAGCTTTTTTGGCGGGGGAAGAGAGCAGTTAGGGTAGATTTGGCTTAGGTCACGAAGTGAGGTGCGCCTGCCGGTCCTGCTGGGAATGGGGGGCCCGGCACAAAGCTGGGGAGAAATGCGTCGTGTTGCTGCGTCACCAGGAAGGCCTGGGGCTCCGTCTCCTCCTCCCACCCTGGGGGCAGGAGGGACTCTGGGGTGCTCGATCCCGGATGGTTTACCACACGGCTGCTGTGTGAACAGAGCTTACCTGGGACTTGGCTTTCGTCATCCTTGAGCACAAACCAGAGGGAGGCTCCGGTGACAGCTTTGCGGCCAACAGTGAGACGCGGTTTGCTGATGTTGGCTCACATGGGCCCTTAGACCTGGGTGCACAGACAGCAGGAATAGTCGTGCCGCTGCAGTAACGGCTGTCCACAGCGTCCTGAGGGGACACCCTGCACCCCAAGGCCGTGGCCCTCTCGGGGTGGGGCTGGGGTGCTAGAGAGAAGCTGGGAGGGTCTCTCCGCCTCAGTCGCACACCGAGACAGCGTCTGCGGAGCCCCCGGGGCTGTGTTCCTCCTTCGACTCTGAGCTGGGTGCTGGGCCGTGGCCGTGAGCGGCGGAGACTCCGAGCCCGAATTTCTGCGTGGAAGAAGCGTCTCCCAGGCTGCCCCGGCACTCGTGCTGTCCTTGGCGCTGTCGGCTCGGTGCTTGCGGCTTGCTGGCGTAGGAGGGAGTGGAGTGGGAGGGGAGGAGGCCGTGGTCGGGAGGCTCGGAAAAGCCCGGCTCGAGGTTTCTGCACAGACGTCCACTGTTCAGCCGCCCCTCCTGTCCTGAGAGCAGAGGCTGGGAAGAGGCTAATTTCCGAACTTCCGCAGCCCCCTTCGTTTCCTATTTGCCCCTTTTGCTCCCACGTCATTTGCTGGCCGCACGATTTTTGAGGTTTGAGGCCCTTGCCGCCGAGGGAGGCTGTGCCGCCCTGTGACTTGCTCCAGGGACGCGGGTCGGTGGGCGAGCGCGGCGGGGCAGCTGCGGAGGGTGTGGGCGGCGATCGGCATCCACCGGCACCCTCGGCATGGCGGGGACCTGTGTGAGTGCGGATCGGTGCTGCTTTTCGTTAATTTTGACCGTAGCGCATCGCTCACTCCAAAGAAGGCAGAGCCCTCTTGGAAACTAGGTGAAAAGTGACTTTAAAAAACCATGACAGGAATGATCAGAAGGAACATGCTTGGCAGAATCTGTTCACAGTTCCAGAGGGTGGCTGTGCATTTTACAAGTCAGGTAAACGTCTGCCCTGTGGCCTGGATGCGGTCCTGCCTGTGCCCTCTGCCCCCTGCCCTCTGCCCCCTGCCCTCTGCCCTCTGCCCCCTGCCCGCACTGGCCAGGGGGCGCCTCAGTTCCCGTCACACTCCACTCCCAGCCTCCCATCTTCCTCGGAAACAGACAGTTCGGGCCGCCCCAGAGTTTAGCGTGTGGAAGAAGAGCTGGCCGGTGACCAGTAATAAAACGTCTAGACAGCAATTAGCATTCGCTTCCCCTAAGAATGCAACTGCGTCATCAGAAAATCTTTAGTGCTTTACGAGGAAACAACCTAGGTATGTTGTATCATTAATCAACTTCTGGGTCTGCTCCGACTGCGGTGGGGGACCAGACCCGCCCAGCCACGCGCTCCCAGGGCCTCCGCGTGTCCTGTGTCCCCTCCCGGCCCACAGCCCGGCGGGGGTTTGGGAGCTGCGTGCTCAAGGAAGGTGAGTCTCGCGTCCTCTGCTTCCTGTGCGTTCGCCGGCGCTTCTGTGCCGGGAGCTGGGAGCAAGGGCTGGGCCCACCCGGCAGGTTCGTGTGACCGACCCAGTGACTTGCTCCTGCCAGTAAGCCCTTCCGGCCTCATCCCCTTGATTCTGGAACACGCTGCTTCCTTTCCGGCCCATTCACTCCTAGTCCCACACAGAAACTACCTCAGTTTCTCTTTCTCCAGATCCCATTTCTCACCCTCCCTTCCACTGCCCGGCCTGGCTGAGGACAGAGGACTGAGGAGAGGCCTTTGCTGCTGCTCCGGGGCCGTGCCCGGCCTGCCCCTGAGGGCAGGAAGACGCTACGTCTTCAGTCACTGGGCCCGAGTGACCCGGAGTCACTCGGGTGACTCCGAAAAGGAGGTCTTTTCTCAAACCAGAGACGAGAGGGAAAGAGGAAAGGCCCAGACTGGGGGCTCCTTCAGAAACATAAATGCAGCGACATTCATGTTCCTGCTCTGAGGTCAAAGGCAACACGTGCCTGCTGGAAAAAGATGTGAAAATGTAGAAAAGTGCAAAGAAGTCAGCGAACGCCCCAGGATATCAGTATTTCCTGGAGGCCTTTTCACATGCGTGGCTTGTGTTCTTCACGCCTTCGGGACACGAGGACACAGGCACCCGCTGAGCCGTTTTGAGCGCTGATACCGTCTCCCCATCGCTCACGTTCTCTGCCACGGGGTTTCCGTGGTCACGTGGAGAAGGACTGTGCTCCACAAACAGAAATGGCTTCTCACGCCTTTGGGCCGCTCCCTAAGGCTGCTCTGTGAAGCCGACAGGACCCCAGCGGCGGCTGCGGCAGAGGCAGCGCCTGCACAGAGGCCGCAGAGACCGAGGCGCGGCTGCTCGGCGCGGAAGGCCCTTCCCTGGGCGTCTGGGCAGCCTTAGATCCATGGCAGCAGCCTCTGCAGCATGTCACTGAGGCTGGGATCAGTGCATCTGTTTCGTAGGTGGACGATAGAAACAAATGTTGCCTGTCTCACCGCCACACGCAAGCGCAGCAAGCAGATAGCAACTTATGCGTCAGGCTGCACGCAATGTATCTAATGCACACTGAATTGTGTGACAACCGTGTGTGATTTTCAAAGCTGAAACAGTGAACTATTTAAAATAGGGTGTTGTATGTAAATGCACATTTAGTTGCAACATGGTTAGGTGATTCATCTTTCAAGTATCTGGCATCGGCCTCGGGCCTGACTCGGAACTGTGCTTGGGGCGCCGGTCTCCCCGCTCTGGTTGCCGAGGGGCATGTTCTCGGGTCTTGCACCTGGTTCACGCCACAAAGGTGGGGGCAGGTGTCGGGGCCTCTGGCTTCTCGCTTGCTGCTGCCTTCTGGGGTCTTCCGTGAGCACGGGAATTTTATTGGCCTTTTCTTCATAACTCGATAATGTCTCTAAACATTTTACCGGAGGGCAGCGTTCGCAGGAATCCCTGGTGGCTACGCCAAGTGTGAAATACCACAGGTCGGTGCAGAGCAGCCCGTGAAAGGAGCTTTTGAGAAAAAGGCGAGCGGAACATCAGGTGAGAAAGTGACTCAGCGCGCGGTCTGGGTGTGGCTCTGGGCCGTGGTAGTCGGGGGTCCCCAGCAGCCACGCGGTGTAGTCACTGACGACGTGAAACGAGTTGGTGAACTTTGTGCAAGTGGTACAAGCATATTCACCAGCGCCCTGGCGTGGCTCCGGCGGTCGCGGCCATCTGGGCGGCTCCGGCCAGCGTTTCCTGTTCTCGTCTCAACCTCAGACCTCCGTCCTGCCGCCAAGGCCCCTGGGAAGCTTTCTGAGAAATTTACGTAATTCTCCATTATTCCACTCTCTCCCTTTCGGTATTTGCCCCTGCGATGGTTCCGCCGTATATCCGTCAGCGGTCCCTGGCAGGGAGAAGGGGTCTGTCGCGATGTCCTGGGAGCGTAAATAAACTCCACAGCGCCAGGGCGCAGACAGCACGGAGCCTGTCAGGGCTGCCGCCGGCAGCGAAGCTATGATTACGGCAGAGCGGTGCGAGGGGGACCCTTCCACCCATAGATCTAACTGTCACCAGCTGCCGAGGACAGGGCACGGGAGACCAGAGGGGTGGGCCGGGCACCGGTCAGGAGCCCCAGGCCCCTGTGGCTGCTTGGTGAGCTCGTCCTTGTGGCTGGCGGGGCAGAGAGGCCAGCCCTGAACCCCGATGGCCTCTGCAGACAGGGCTGTTTGCAGATTGGGGAACTGGGGACCCTTTGTCCACGGAACATTTCACACAAAAAAGAACATCAGAGCCAAGTTGGAACCAACTTTTTTTTTTTTTTTTTAAGGAAGAAAGCGATAGTGCAATCTCTGAAAGAAATGTGATGTTTTCAGAGGTGCAATCTGTCCATTAGCTCGGCTGCTCTGGCCAGACGTACAAACTCATGCAGTGAGTGGGGACCGAGTGTCCGCCCCCCGCCCCCGATGCCACCCAGTTTTCCTGACTCTTTTTGGAGGCTGTTGTTAAGATGCGTGCAGGGTCCTTC
>RJWJ010040412.1:0-13965 GCA_004363605.1 Indri indri
GTCAGCTGATTGCCTAACCCTGCTCCCCGCTGCACCTGGAGCACATTGATAGTGACCTACTCCTGAAAGATATGTCCCCGCCTAACCGTCCTAACCCTGGCACCTGCGAATGTGATTTTATTTGAAAATAGGGTCTTTGCAGATGTAATCAAGTTAAGGATCTCGAGATGAGACCATCATCCTGGATTTAGGGTGGGTCCGAAACCCAATGACAAGCGTCCTTCTAAGAGAAAGGCAGAGGGAGATTTAAGACAGACACAGGCTGGGCGCAGTGGCTCACGCCTGTAATCCCGGCACTCTGGGAGGCTGAGGCAGGAGGACGGCTTGGGGCCAGGAGTTCGAGACCAGCACTGAGCAAGAGTGAGACCCCGTCTCTACAAGAAATAGAAAAATTAGCTGCGAGTAGGGCTGCGCGCCTGTAATCCAGCTACTCGGGAGGCTGAGGCAGGAGGATCGCTTGAGCCCAGGAGTTGGAGGCTGCAGTGAGCTACGATGAGGCCACTGCACTCTAGCTTGGGTGACAGAGCGAGACCCTGTCTCAAAAAAAAACCAAAAACCACACGGGGGAAGAGAAGGCCAGATGAGGAGTGACACAGCCAGAACCTGAAGAGGCAAGGAAGGATTCACCCCTAGAGCCACCAGAGGAAGGAGACCCTGCCGACACCTTGACTGCAAGCTCCTATACTCTGGAACAGAGACTAGATATCTGCGGTTTCCAGCTCCTCCGTTGGCGGTAGTCTGTTACGGCAGCCGCAGGAAACCTACACATCACCTGTAGTCAGACTCTCCTCTAACCCCATCGTAACCTGGTTACTTATTTTCTGCAGTCCTGAGTTCCTGTTCCACCATGTGCTATGAACAGGTGACTTTAACCTTGTTAAGCCTCAGTTTACACAAATGTAAAACGGGGACAATGATATCAAAAAATAACCAGGCAGTGCTTAGACGAGCCGGGCACAAAGAGAAACCAGCCATTGCCATGCCTGGGGTGCTGCCTGCTGTTCGTGCATCAAAGGCAAAGGCGAGTTTAATGTGGTGGGGAGGTGTTCATTGGAAATAAATGGATCTGGACATGTTTGGCCATCACAGACGACTGACAAAATCAGCTTGGAGGATGCTGCCACTGGCTTAGCTCGGTGCTTGGCACAGTGTAAGTGGACATGGTTAGTGGTGGCACCGACTAGCCCCTGGCAGAGGCGGCAGCTGTCCACCCCACTCACCAGCTGTCATTCATGCCATGCCTGTCTCTTGAGCATCCTGGAGGTGGGGTGTGGTTTGCGATGAGGCCCAAGAGGTCTCGCTGCAGATCAGGGTCTGCAAGGGGCTGGGACTTGTCCTCAGGGCCTTAGGGTGGCATTGGCAAGTTTGAAGCAAGTTCAGCACCCCTGATCAAGGCCGAGGCCAGACTTCCTGCACCTCCTACCAAGTTGGTCCTCAGGGAGGACCCCCACCTTGTGCCCCAGACCAATCGACCATTCATGCCAGTTTGGGTGCTTTTCCATCCAGAGGGGCTGAGGGTGGGCAGGGAACACCCCACAGGCTGGGGCTCTGGTTCCCATCTGGCCCTGCTGACCCCCATGTGTGTGCCCATCACTCGGTAAGAAGGAGCAAGACCTGGCTCAGATAGAAGCTCAGCCAGTGTCTGTGGCTGCTGTGAGGGGTGCAGGAAGTCACCCCAACCCCTCCCCGCCCCCAGTGCCTGGTGGCTGATGCCAAAGCTTCCACGAGAGCCCCCAGGCCTGTGGCACTCCAAGATGTTTGCAAAGCCACCATTTATCCAGCACTTACCACTCACTGGGCTCTTGGTGGACAAGCATTTAACACCTGGTCGTGTTTTATCCCTGCCTCGCCTGGTCGTGTGTTTTATCCCTGCCTCCCCTGTGAGCTGTGCACCACTGCAGCTCCAGGTGTGGGCCTGCGTCAGCCCAGAGGCAGGAATCAAACCCAGCTCCATTTGCCCCCAAAGCCCTGGCCCCCAGCCACTGAGCCCGTCTCTCCTTAATCCCTCACACCCCAGCAGGGACCATCGATGAGCGCCTTCCCCGAAAGCAGGTGCGGCCAAGAAGAGGAAGGAAGGGGTGGGTGGCTGTGAGTGCGGCAGCTGTGACGCCCACCCGCTCACCCACCCTTCGGCAGCCCGGAGGGAATGCCCGGCTCAGGACAGGGCCGCAGCCCAGCCCCCTGACTCCGACGCAATTCCCGCTCTGTCACTGCTCTGGCTTCAGGTCAAGGCCAGTGTCCGGCCATTCTGTTTCCTTCTCCCCTCCTCCTGAGACCCACAAGCACCCAAATCTCCATCTCAGGCTCTGCTTCTAGGGAACCTAACCTAAGATGAGGTCATGTCTGACTTCCCCGGCTTGGTGTCTTCCCCGAAGTCCTCCGGAAAATCTTGCTTCCTTGGCTCAGCCTTCAGAGTCTTCCTCATCTGACCCCTGCCGATCTCCCCTTGCCACGGAGGTCCCATGTGCCAGCCCAGCGCTCAGTAAGAGGGGGCAAGACCACCTTCTGTCTCTTCCCTTTCATGGAACACTTTCTGCAGAAGCGACATCTCCAGCTGCCTCCTTGTGCATTGCAAGCATTTGTCGGGTGTTGGTTTGAGCTGGATGTTCTGCAAGGTGTTTTCTTTTTCTTTTTTTTTTTTTTAACTTTTTTGTTTTTTTTTTGAGACAGAGTCTCACCGTGCTGCCCAGGCTAGGGTGCTGCAGTGTGAGCCTAGCTCACAGCAACCTCAAACTCCTGGTTTCAAGTGATCCTCCTGCCTCAGCTTCCCCAGTAGCTGGGACTACAGGTGTGCACCACCACACCCGGCTAATTTTTTCTAGCTTTAGTAGAGACAGGGTCTTGCTCTTGCTCAGGCCGGTCTCGAACTTCTGAGCTCAAGGGATCTTCCTGCCTGAGCCTCCCAGAGTGCTAGGTGCAAGGTGTTTTCTTAGACCTCTAGAAAACCCAGCTCCCGGGCCTCTCAGCTGGAAGAGAAAGGAGAAATGATACATACATTCTTTTCCCACGAACGAGAAAAAACTGGGGCAGCTCCAAGTGTAGCAGGTTCTTTGGGGCCCTACCAACCTCAGGGCCGGTCGGGCTGGGTGAGTAATGGTTGTTAGGTAAGAAAACTTGCTTGAGAAATGAATCAGGTCTTATTCTGGCTGTTGATTCATCACAATAGAATGGGAAGTATTTCTGCTTCAGAGAGCGTCTGTGTCCTTGTGTTCTGAATGGCTGTGCTTGCCTTAGGCCAGTGGAGGATCAACAGGCCTCGTTTCTTTACAAGTCTAGTACATTAGGACTACTGAATAATGCTGCAACTAACAGAATTCAATTGAAATTGGCTTTTGCCAAAGCAGAACGTATTGTTTTGTGTCACTGGAAAGTTGGGAGTTTAATACCTTCAGGCATGGCTGGATTCAGGGGCTCAAGCAGTGCTGTCAGGGGTCTGTCCCTGTCTCTGGCCCTGCCGTTCCCTGTTTCGGCTTCAGTCTCGAGTGGGCTTTGTCTATGGCTGGCGAAGATGGTGTCTTGCAGCTCTAGACTTCATCTCACCAGCCTAGGAAAGAATTCCTCTCATTCAAGAGCTCCAGCAAGTGTCTTAGGGTTGAGTCTCATCGGCTCAGCTTGGGTCACGTGGCCAACACTGAAGCAATCACTGAGGCCAAGGAGGTGCTGGGTAGCCACTGGCCATGGTCATGTGCATGACACAGCCCCAAGAGTTGGGATAGGCCTGGGAAGGAGGGATGCTTCCACAGCAACGGTAAAAGATGTGGTCTATACCCGGGTTCCTAAGGGGATGGAAGAAACATGTTGGGGGGAGGTGTTTGCAGAGGATTTTCCTGAGTGGTTAAGGGCCTTCCCCACTAGCAAGGGGGGCTCAGAACCCAATTACACTAGACTTAAAGAAATAAAGCAATGGGGTCATTCTCACAAGTATTGGGGAAGTAATTCATACCATTTATGGGAACAAGTCCTAAGTTATGGGACTTTCCTCCATCAGCCCAGACTCTGGGACTGCTGAGGAAGTGGCTGAGAGCCTGGGATCTGAAATCCACTCCCAGTTTAGAATTCTGGCTCTGCCACTGACTAGCTGTGTGACCTTGGGCAGGTCACTCAACCTTGCTGTGCCTCCATTTCCTCATCTGAACAATGGGGATCATGACGTTTCCTGCCTCCTAGGACTATCGTGAGCATTCGACGGGGCTCCAGGAGGTGGGGTGGCTTGCCTGTGTCTCAGGGCCAAGGTTAGAACTAGCCTGGCTGACTTCGAGTTCTGGGTTCTCTCTCCCCCCGGTGCTGGCGCATAACAGGAGCTTGCTGGCTGTTTGTTGAATGAATGAATGAAAGATTAAAATGGAAGGTTTACCTCTTTCTGCTCTGATTTCCATCACTGTGTCCCTTTAGTACACAACTGGGGGGACTTGGGGTTTCTTTAGAAGCCTCAGACTTGGTTCCCTTGGAAGCTGACACCGAGAAAAGATTTAGGTGCAAGTAGTTTGTTTGGGAGTTGATCCCGGGAGACACCATATTCACACCTGACCACGTTGACCTTCAGAGAGTCACGGCCACTGCTTCACTGCTACCCTCTAAATCTCATGCGTGTCCCTTTTTTGGCCAAGTCCAGCCTGAAACCACACAGGGAGGGAGTTCTGGGAAGTTGAGTTTTCAGCTTAAACGAGTTGGCCTAGAACAGCTCACCCCAGCAGTTCGTCTCACCTCCCTGGGTCCTCCGGTCCAGAGCTGGGCAGCTGGGGTGTCCCCGTTCTCACTGATGTCACCTCTCCCCCTCCCAGAGGCTACTTGCCTGCTTATGTCCTAGTCTCAGGCGGCATGCCAAGAGGGTCAGAGTGGAAACCAAGCCTCTTAAGGCTTAGCCTCAAAATTTGTAGTGTCATTCTCTGTTGGTCAAAGCAAGTCATGAGGCCAGCCAGATGGGAAGGGTGAGGAACTAGATTCTACCTCTTGATGGGAAGAGTTGCAAAATCCTGCGGCCATGTGTTTCATTTACAATCTGTCACACTTCCCTTCCTTAAGGCACGTAACTGTCATCTGTTGCAAATTTGTCAGGATAAATATGTAAATGTACGGTGACAGGGAACATAAATAGAGCCCCCTAGAGATGTGCAGTGCACAACCTGTGCAACTGTCATGGCAGCCTTGCTGCCCATGGTGCCATGGTGTTCACTATTCTTTTCATATGCCACTGTGGTAGGCATTTGTTGTTTTTGAATGCCACCATCCAGTACCTCTTCTGGGGACAGTAACTATATACCTCCATTTCTATTCTAGTGGGACTGACCTTCTCAAACACCAGGGGTGGCCATGTTGTCAGAAATTGTATCACTGTGGCCATAGTGACTGACCAGAGAATAAGCACATGACCTAAACTGGGCCAATGAGATTTAGTCATGGGCCTTTGGCTGGAACTACTGGGAAATAGATGTTCTCTTTCTACCAGTAATGTTTAGCAGATTGGGGATACACCTGGAACAGCTGGAAGCCATCTTTGTAACCATAAGGAAAGGGCCCACCTGAGAATGGTACAGCCTGAGAGCAGAATCAAGAGATGGAGATGATGATGGCATTTGTGCACCTGGATCCAGCCATGCCTGAAGTCCCTACTGTGGACTTTCCAACTATGTGAGCCAATAAACTCCCTTTCAGATCTAACAGATATCTCAATGATACTATACAGCTAACTGGGTCATGATGAGGATTAAATGAACTAATGATGTATGAATGCCTGGTTCATAGAAGCCCCTTAAAGAAGAGCTCTCAGGAATTTCTTTCTCTTCAGTGAATATAGTTCCATCTTAAAATCCACCAAGTGCTTTAAACATTCAGGAGTAGGCGTGGATGGATTTGACTGGTCGTCGAACAATAAACACGCAGAACTGAAATTTCACATCACCACCTGCCCCTCCTGTGCTCTCCATGACACTTTGTAATCTTAATTTACATCCTGAAGGGACAGCAGAAAAGTGATGGCTTTAAATAACCATGCGAGACGGTGCGAAAAGAGTCTCGAGAGAGACACCATCTTTGTTTTCTCTGCCAGAGGAAAGAAGGGGGAGCACGGGCGGTGGAATCTGTACCGACTGCCTCCTCCATCTGCACGGAATTAAAAAAAGTTCACAAGTGTGCAGTCTAGAAGCGGCTCTCCCACGACTGCCTTCTCCTCCTCGGGCGCTCTGGCCGCCCCGGTTTGTTTTTCCTGGGCCTGAGCTCGGATGTCAGGCAGGCGGAGGGGTCCTGGGATTCTTCCCCACCCCGGAGCAGGGGAAGGCGCAGGCGGCTTGGGGTCTGCGCCGTTTGAGCTGATTGTTTACTTTGGGTCTCTTGACGGCCCGAGGGCGGCTGTGCGAGCCCTCCAGATGCATCCAGCTGCGGTCCCATAAACAGGCCACGCTGCCTGGTCCACCGTGGGCTCCCTCCAGGCTGTCCCCACCCAGGCTGCCAGGGTGGGCCCCCAGAGTGCCCCTCTCCCCACGTCCCCACTGCCCCGCCCCTCCTCACCAGCCAGGACAGCCTCGAGCAGGCAGACGGAGGCCGGAGCAGCTGCAGACGGGTGTTGTTTGCCCTGTTTTATTTTGTTGTATATTGTTTAATTTGAGCTGGCAAATAAAACTTGCAAGATCTCGCAGGAAGCTCTGGATTTTGGTTTCCCTCGAAAAAATGGGAAGGTCTTGCCAATATGGGGCCACCTTCCTACCCGGCAAAAACTGGCTGTAGCTAAGAAGCGGTTGGTCTCTTATCTTAGTTCCTGTCGCCCCAGCGGCAGACTCTGAGATCAGGATCTCAGCATCTGGGTGCACGTGGTTTACTAGGGTGGGGGGGGTCCCAGGAAGAGATGAGGGGGTCCCCGTGAGAGATGGGGAAGAGAGGTGGGGGGAGGGGCCACACACACAGTGCAGGGTGTCAGGGAGTGGGCCACTCTTGTCCAGGGCACTCTGGGTACTGTGTAGAACACAGCTTGGGGTTGTGCTGCCTGAGGGGTGAGGGAGCTGGGATGTTTCCTTCCAACTCGTGTCTGTCACTGGTGGAGGGCTGTGACCCAGGGATTAATGCCCTGGTGCTGCCAGTCAGTCCCGCACGGGGGCCAAGAGAAAAACCTCAGGTAGAAATTCGCCACTGGAGAGTTGCAGTAGGCAGGTTGACATGGGCATGGGGCGTCGTCATCCGGTTTGCCACAGTCCCCACCACTCCATGTTGTGTGCCTCCCTGACAGGAAGTGAGGATGATTCCTCGCATTGTTATACTTGTGTTGCCAGTTTTCTTGCAGAATAGAAACGACCCCCTTTGCCTGCGTCCCCTTCAAAAGTGAGAATGTAGACTCTAAGCCAAGAATGCTCTGTGGTCGCAATAATCACACGCTGTCACTTCTCCTATTTTTGTTGTCTGCCCGGCCCCTGAAGGGGGCTGAGTTGGCAACCTCTCACCCACAGGGTGAAGTGCACATCCCTTCATGTGACCTTTACGGTCCTTGGGGCACTGGTTTTTGCCTCGTAATACCATGTGGAGAAACTTCCTCTGAGCCCAGCGCCGTGTTGGGTTCTCACCTGCAGCTCTGTGCACCACCCCCAGCCCTGAAAGTGTTCCGCCCACGGGGACGCAAGGGCAGTGGACCCCTGGGCCAGAAACCACCTTGCTATGCGAGCCCATCACACACAAGAAAAGCCCAGAGGAACCCATGAGACATACTCTGCGATTCTCAGACGCCAACTGGGTGTCCAACGATTCAGTTCAATTCTGACAGTGACTACCCAGAGTTAGTGCAGACTCCACAGGGGAAGGCCTCGGTCCCGCAAGACTGCCCCCCGCCAGATGCCAGCCACCCAGCCACAGATGACGTCCCCAGGCCACCCCCACTTCTGCCGGGCTGACTACAAATTCAAGGCTCTTCCTACCCCCACCCCAGGAGGGACTTGCTAGACTAGTACCCCGCCTGCAATCCAGACCAGCGCGGTGCGGAACGGAATGTCCCTTCCAAAGGTGGGAAAGTTTGGGCATAAATGCAGAGGAGGAAAAGTGCCGTGGAGTGGAGTAAAAGAATGAATAAATAAATGGGTTATGGAATGAAGGAAATCCAACATTCCGTTAACACCTGGAAAGAGGCTCAGATCAAGAGACGGTATTGTCTCTTAGCTCAGTTCCGCCAGGTGCCTGAGACACTGCAGCCGCGTACTGCTGCGACCACGCCTGCTCTCGGAACCTGACGGATGCAGTGGAAGCTTGCAAGCCCTGGGAGACGTTGCCGTACGTTTCACTTGCCGATGGACTGCGTCACTACCAATGACTGATTCAGTAATGCGTCAGTGTCATCGTTTGACTTTTATGATGGTTTTGCTGTAAGAGATCTGTGTTCAAAGACCAGGGTGTGGCCTGTGATATTGCGACATGATAAGAAATGCATATGTGGTCTTTGTCCCTGGTTCCTGACGGAGCTTCTAAGACCCTTGTGATGTCCTGGGTGATGGGAAAGTCTCTTTCAACCACACTTGAGTTTGGGCCACTGAGGCGACCACTCCCGGAGGATGGGTGGGGGCGGGGTGCTTGTCAGAGGAACCAGCCCTGTGATTAGAGAGTCGGAACTGCCAGCTCCACCCCCGACCTGGCAGGCGAGGAAGAGAGGCTGGGGTTGGGCTGATCACTGAAGGCCCGAGATTAGTCCATCACGCCTACGTCCCGGGACCTCTATACGAATGCCCAGTGGCAGGGTCTGGGGAGCTTCCAGGTTGGAAGGGCGGCACCTGGAGAGGGTGTGGGGTGTCCCACCCCTTCTATTCCCCCCATACCCCTCTTCCACTGGGCTGTTCCTGAGTCGTGTCCTTCACAATAAATAAACAGGCGACAGTAAGTGAACTGTTCCGGGTTCTGTGAGCCATTCTAGCAGATTACTGAACCTGAGAAGGGGACATAGGTGGTCAGTCAGAAGCACAGGTGGCCCGGATTTGCAGCTGACATCTGACGGGGAGCGGTCCCGTGGGACAGAGCCCTTAACTTGCGGGATCCGCCGCTACCTCCGGATGGGTGGCGTCAGGACGCCCGGCTGGTGTCGGGAGAGCTGGAGAACTGGCAGTGGGTGCGAGGAAAAGCCCGCACGGTTGGGGTTAGAAGTATTCTGTGGGTAGGAACACCTCAGAGTGCCCCACTTCGCGTTAGAGAACTTGCTAGAATGACTTCCAGGAGCCAGGAGAGTGCTCCACTTACGACTACAGTTTATTGCAAAGGATGTGAATAAACAGCCAGAGCAAGAGTGTGCGGGGTGGGGTCTGGAAGGGTCCTGAATGCAGGGTCGCCGTCCCCGCGGAGTTGGGGTGCGCCACCCTCCCAGCCAGCGGATGTATTTGCCAACCTGGAAGCTCCCCGAACCCTCTCTAGTGGTTTATCAGGGTTTCCCTCGCAGGCAGGAGCGATTAGGTCATTGGCCGTTGGTGGCCGCGCTCCATCCCCTGCCCCGCACCCCACCCCCAGAGGTCAAGGGAAGGGGTCAGCTGAACGTTCTAACCCCCAAATCACGCGGTTGGTTATGTGGCGACCAGCCCCATTCCAATCCACCCCCGCCCCGTGGCCATCTCGAGTCATCTCATGAGCATGCAAATGATATTCGTATCACACAGGACATTCCAAGGGTTTTAGGAGCTCCGTGCCAGGAATGGGGCCATAGACCAAATACATATTTTTTATTATATCCCGTAGGTCTTTACTTTTCCACTGAGTTGCCACCCTCGCCGTTCAGACCCCAGGGCAGATGGGGCTCTGGGAGTTGCTTCTCTTCCTGAGATTCCTGTTCTCCCCCCCAACACCCGCCCTCCCGTCCCCTTTGGACTTTCTAGCCTCGTGTCCCCTCAGAGCCCCGACTCAGTCTTTCCTTCCTTGCTTTGTTCATTCATCCTCCCGGCGTGTGTTTCCCGAGTGTCCTCTCTGTGCCGCGTGCTGAGCCGGGCGCTCAGGCCGCCCTGGTGGGTTTGTGCCAGCCCTGCCTGGCAGGGGGCCGCGAGGGCCTGGAAGCTGCGCATTCACTGCCGTGGGTTGGTCACCGAACTCCGGCTGTCTGTCGAGAACAGGGCCGATCCAACTGCGATATAATGCGTAGGCCATTTTAAATTTCTAGTAGGCCCGTCTGGAGAAGCAACATGATGTTCACAGTAGCCAAAAGGTGGAAACAACCCGAATGTCCATCCATGGATGGACCAATGTGGTCTAGCCATACAATGGAATATTACTCAGCCAAAAAAAAAGGAATAAAATTCTGGTAAATGCCACAGCATGGATGAACCTTGAAGACATCGTACTACGGGAGAGAAGCCAGACACAAAAGGACAACCATTGCATGATTCCGCTTATATGACATATGCCACAGAGGCAGAAAGCCATTGGTGGTGACCAGGGGTGGGGGCAGGAGGGGACGGAGAATGACGCAGTGGGTACGGGGTTTCCATCTGGGGAGCTGAAAATGTCTTGGGACTAGATGGACGTGCTGGTGGCACGACACTATGAATGTATTAAATGCCACTGAATGCGTTCACTTCAAAATGGTTAATGTTATGTGAATTTTATCACCTTTAAAAAAATAAGAAGAAACAGGTGAACTTAATTTGAGTACTAGAGCTCGTTAACCCAATATATCCCAAATGTTCTTATTTCCACTTGTCATTGATATAAAAATGATGAGTGAGATATTTTACGTTCTTTTCCTCAAACTAAGTCTCTGAAATCCAGCATGTCTTGGACATTGTCACCACGTCTCAATTTGGACTACGTTTCACGTGCTCAGCAGCGACGCGTGGCTACCAGATCCCCTGTTAGTCAAATCTAGTCTGTGCAAAGAGGCAAGAGCTTCTGGCTTGTTCAGAGGCGCCCTGGGAAGGTAAACTTCACCCACGAAGCCCTTGCCGTAGCCTGACTTGTGTGTGTGGATTTGCTCAGAGTCCCTGGGGTCCCGTCCTCTCTGACCACCGTCCTCCTTCCCCAGCGGTGATGAGAGAGGAGTGGGCTGAGTGGTGGCTGCCCTAAGAGACGTCCACCCGGAATCTGCGAGTGTGACTCTCTTTGGAAACAGGGTCTTTGCAGATGTAGTTTAGGTTAAGGATCTCGAGATGCGATCATCCCAGGTGATCTAGATGGGCCTTAAATCCAATGACAAGCGTCTTACAAGAAGAGGAGACGACACAGACATGTGACGATGGAGGCAGAGGCGGGTGACGCAGCCGCAAGCTGAGAACTCCAAGGATTGCTGGAAGCCACTGGAGGCTAGGAAGGGCCAACCCTGCTGACACCTTGAGTTCAGACTCCTGGCCTCCAACAGAACTGTGACAATCAATTTCCATTGTTTTAAGACACCCAGTTTGTGGTCATGTGTCGTGGCAGCCCTAGAAAGGAAAAAGGAGAGTGGGAGAGACAGCTGCATCCTTGTCCCAAAGGAGCCCTCTCACCTCCCCCTCTGCCCTGGGAGGCTGTTAGAACCCGGGCCTTGCGTGGCTGGACCTGGGTTCAAGCCCTGCTCACCCAGGGACCTGGGACATCTTTCCGATGCTGTGTGAGACTCTACTGCCCCGTCCGCACGGTGGGGATGACAGCTCCACCTGCTCACTGGTGCCGCCGTGGCAGCGAATGAGGTGTGCAGATACATGTGCAAACGTCCAGATCTCAGGGCCCGGCAGGGAGCAGTGACATTTATCTCTACTGTCCTTTTTGTTTTATTGATAAGGAAACCAAGGTTCCGCAAGGCAAGTGGCTCACCCAGAGTCATCTGACAGCACGTGGCAGGGCGAGGCTGGCTCTCAGTGTCCAGACCCTGGTTTCTGGGATGTCCTTTTTGCTCAGGCTTTTCTCTGGCCACCCCTGTGCCCCTGGTTCCGCCAGCCTGAACCACCAAGGGGTTACCCGCCTGCCGAGTCTGTGCGCACGCCACACCTCCATCTGGCACTTCCCCCTGTGACAACACCCGCGCTTCCTGCTTCTTTCCCACCTAACTCTGGTTTAGCTTGGACAAGAGCTACTTCCTCCTGGAAGTCCTCCCTGACTGCCCTCCGGCTCTGGGGGCTCTCCTAGGAGCCCGGCTGGAATCAGCAGGGTCCCCGCCCTCCAGGAGTTGGCAGTCCCAGGGGAGACGGTGAATCACTGATGCTTTCACAGGTCTAAACCGGCAGAACAACGTGCTCTGATACCTCAAGCCCGATTGTAACTGAGTTACCCCAATAATCAAGAGAAAGCAGCCCTGGGGACCTGCCATCTGGCTGCAGTGCTTGTTCCCTGGGTGACCCAGGAGCTCTGGTCTCCCTGTCAGTGTGAGTGTCCTTCCCTCTCCATCCCCTGGGCATCCAGAAGTAGAAACAAAAACTAGAGTCAAGAACCCGACTGGCTGGTCCTCGTGTGTGACGAGGACACCCTGGGCCACTGGCTATGCCCCGCAAGGGCAGCTTCTGCAGGGACCAAGTGTCCCTGTATGTCTCTGGAGGTCAGGGTTCTGGAGTGACAGAGAGGGGACCCACAAGTCTTCAGGAGCCACGGGGAGGCCCTGAGATGGTGCCCATCCACTTCGGGTGTAGCAGAGCTTGGTCCCAAAGTGGAATCATTCCCCGGAGGGCTGACTCATCCCCTAAATATCTCCTTTCAGTCTGTCCTGGCGTCGCCGCCCTTCTCAGGGACTCAGACAAACAGAGAAGCTGGGAGGGGACGGGGCGGGGAGGTTGGTGGCCAGTTCTGGGCTGGGGGTGAGAAGCTTTGCTGTCTCCACCAGGGCTCTGCAGAGGCTCGGGGGCCAGGCCCGTCCTGCCTGGACCTTGGGTAACTTTCCACCCAGGTTCTCTGTGCATGCGAGCGTCCCCGGCTGGGGTGGCTCTGACTGCGCACTGGCCACAGGCACGCAGTTTGCTCTAACCACAGGTGCCCCACGAGGTCAGCCAGCCGTTCCCACAGAAACCCACCGGGCTTGGGCGTTGCCTTCCTCATTCCCTGTCTTCCAGGAGCCCAGGGCAAGCCAGGCAGAGGCCTCCTCTCCGGCTTCCCGCCTGAGCAGGAGGCAGACCCCCAGGTGACCCCGTTTCACAGGAACGATGAGGGCACGGAGCTCCCAGGCGTCACCGTGTCACTAGGCTGGGAAACTGCCTTGTCTGACTTACTGGAGAGGCCCCGGTTATAAACCCGAGGTGAGTGAGCCTGGCCCAAGATCGGCTGCCCAGAGTGTCATGAGATCTTCAGGCTCCGAGACCCTGTTTCCACACTCCCCAGGGACAAGCCTGCGCCGGCCACCTGCATGACTCTCTTAGCCAGGCCGGGTGGCCCATGGCAGAGCCCCCAGGGGAGGAAGGAAGCCATTAAGATGCGTTTGGGAAGGGGTGCTGTCACACTTCATATCCTGTGTGACTGCACAGCAGTCGGAAGGCTTTGGGGGACTTTGCTCCTAATTAGCTGCTGATTTAATAGCTACTTCCAGGCCGTGGTGGGTGGTGAACAAGAATTTTCATAGGCACGTCCTCTGGGGGCAAGGTTGTTAAATTTAGCAAATAAAAATGCAAGGTGCCCAGTAAAATCTGAATGTCAGATAAACAACCAAGAAATGATTTTGTTAGTATAAGTATATCCCATGCCATATTTAGGACAAACTTATGCTAAAAAATTCGTCCTTGTTTATTTGACATTCAAGTTTAACTGTGTGTCCTATATTTTATATGGAAACCATCTTAGGGAGGTGGGACAGCCTACAGATTTTGAGGGTCCCCCCCCTTGAGTTTTCTTAAGTCCCCCTCCCTCTTAGGTTTAGGTAGCTTGAGGGCGCAGGTCTTAAGTATTTCAATTAGGATTGACATTTGTGGTGAAGTCTTGGTCTGCCCTCCATATACAAACTGGCCACAGATTCACATTCCCTCAGCCCCACCCAAGAGGGAGGCCCTGGCCACATAAGCCAGATTGTGCCCTTCTAGTATACTATGGGCCACCTTAAATGGCTGTGTACGTGGTACACGGTGTGACTCC
>RJWJ010040413.1:0-13980 GCA_004363605.1 Indri indri
GCATCTTATACACAATTCAAATACTTAATAAGGCCTCACCTTCAGATAATAGGTGACTTGAACCAAGAGCTTACAGATAAAGTGAGGTCATCTTGTGAATCAATTCTGAGTACCCACCAAAAGCACTTTAAAAAGTCTCTTGGGAGTGTCAGGTTCTCACACATTGCTGAGAGGCTCAGGGCAAACCCCCACCCCTGCTGGGCCAATAGAAGAAGGCCCCACTCTCAGCCAGGCAAGATGCACAGGTCCTGGCTCCTCTTTGTGGTAGGTAGAGATGGGAGGCTCCGGTGCAGTGGGAAGCCAACTTCTCCTGTGTGAAGAAACTCACCTGTTCTGCTGTGGGGGAGCTTAAATGTTCCAAGAGAAGTAGGGACAAAAGAAGGAAAGAGAAAGCACAGATGGAATTTAATCCTGTCTCCATGTACCCAAAGGCCAGATATATCCCTGCCCTTCCCACAGTCACATGAGTGAATCAATTCTCTTTAACATACAGCAAGACACTTCTGTCTTTGAATTACAGAAATGAGGATGTCTCTGAACCTGAGCACTACTTTTGGCAACTCCATGGGCTCTCCTATCAGAGAGCCGCCAGCTGTCAGGAGGCCAAGAAGGAGGGCCAGTCTCAGGGTCAGTCCAAAGTCCCCTGGAGTCCCTGGACACCAGCACACACTCTTCCAAGATGCCCGTCCTCCTTTGGAGGACGTGGGGATGACACACTGGCCCCAGCACTGCTTGCGCCTGACATACATGGAATGTTTCTTTTAGAAATCATAGCAAAACTAGTAGCAGTATTAATAGTTTACAAATAAAATCTCTTCTACTGTCTTATAGAATTTGGAATGTAGTATTATAAATATAAAGAAACTGTCACTAAGAGAATAAATTTCAAATGTCTCACCACAAAAAGTGATAGGTAATCAAGGTGATGGATATGTTAATCAGCTTGATTTAATCATGGCACATCGTATACCTTCTGTATGTGGAAACATTATTGTGCCCCATAAAAGTATAAAATATATAATTTATCAATAAAAATATTAATATAAATTTTTAAGTCATAAAGCAACTCAAAAAAGAAATCAATTAATAAATATTTCCATTTTAAACTAAGACCTTCTTTTGTTATTACTATCTGCAATATTAACAAATAAGAAAGCAAATAAAACTCTTTGCTCTATGGGGTCCCAAGAATGAAAAAGCCTGTGCCAAGAAAGCAAAACAACACCAAAAAACTGAAGATAGAAACAATTTATTTCTGAGTATGTGTATGCATATATATATTCGCTAATCAACAAAAACGATAACTACAAGCACAAAATTCCTTTTTAGTGTTTGAGCACTTAAGAAAGGTGGATCTGTAAGTTAACAGTTTGGTCGAAGATAACTTTGAGGAGGAATTTGGCCTGACTACTTACAGGGTTTTGTGCTTTGGTCCAGTTATGTAGAAACTTCCCCTCAGGACTTATCATGGCAGAGTTTACTCAACGTTTCTGAAAAATATCATAAATTGTGAGAAATGAAGTAAAGAAACTTGGTAAATGAGCACTTATTAAAGAAATAATAAATGGGAGCTAAAAACACAGCTTAAAGGACAATTGTGCCACAATAATATAAATAAGGAGTTTCACTCTTGCTGAAAAACTATGGTAATTCTCTATCTCACTCTGACCCTGCTAAAGAAGTTGATGAATGACATGGTTTCTAACAGGTTACTTAATATCCTCCGAAGAAGTGGCCTAATAATGATCATAACAAAAATAGTTTAATTTATTTAATTACTAGCTATAAAAATCATGCTTATTTTTCCATTTCTCTCACACACACATACACACACACACATATGTATTTCAAAACTCTCAGATCCTCTTTATATAGCACAGCTCCTAGGGAGTAGAAATTAAGGTGTGGCCAACAAAAGCCAAACAGCTTGATATATAGAAATGTTCAGGTTTTTTATCAGGTTTCCTTTGAAGGCTGCAACAACCTTAAACCTGAGTCTTTTCATAGGTACCATGCGTATTGCCTAATGGTGTGGCATAGACACATCACCTCTCTCCCTACAGAGGGTGGGGCGGGGGGAGGATTATGGCGACTTCTTGATTCTTCATGCCAAAGTTGATGGTAGGGTGTCCAAAAAACTCTTATTTGACTTTCTGCTGCACTTTACAATTGTACTTGACTATGAAAGGAACGCTCTAAAAATTCAGTCTTTAAGATTAAATAATAAAGATCTCAGGCAGGAGGAACTGGAAAGCTGTTCAACTTTCCCATGTTGACTCCTACTCAGGAAACTTTCTTTTTCCCCAGTTAATGCAGGAAATCTGCCTAATGCTAATCGGACAGTATTTATTGGTTCATTGCTCAGAAAGCCACATATATGTATGGAATTATTCATACCTAGTTGCACATTTTAACTGTTAAATATTTTTCCAGTTCCTGCTGGGTTAGAGAGGCATGATGTTACAATGGAAAGAAAAAGGCATGGATAAACTGACAGGCACGGAAACAGGAGGGAGCAGGGGACATCGAAGGGGAAATGGATTCATTATGACACACGAATGTAAAATTCCCTACTTAAGAATAATGTGGCCTTTGTTTTCTTTTATTTTAAAAAATACATAAAGGTATAGTTTGGTACTTTTCCATTAATTTTTCAAAGGTCTTGACCTCCTAAAGAAAAATTTCTGACTAAAAGGGGTTTTCCTCAGCACTCAGTTCCTTCTTCTTCAGGGTCCTACAGTGAATCAATGATCCCATATTTGGCGCTTCAGACAGAAATGAGATCGGCAGACACTTTCAGCTTTCTGGCTTCGCTGATGGGATCCAGAGTAAAACATGTTTGAGTGTCAGAGCACCTTCCTAAGTACAGTTTTACCTGATAAGTAAGAGTTTCCAGAAAAATGGTGACACATACAGGAAGAAAAATAGATTGTTTAACTCACTCTGAAAAATCCCTTTTGATTCATAGACTGTCTACATGATTGAAACATAAGAAACCATCTCTTTCTCTGACCAGACTTCTCAACTCACAAACAAGTACCTCAGGGGGCAAATAAAACTTCCCTGTGTTGGCATGAGGAGGAATCACATGAGTAAAAGGAAAATAAGGTTCTTGAGTGCTGAAGAAATGAAAAACAAGATGCTAAACTGGGGAAGTGAGGGTGGCAGAATGAATGAGAGGGGCATCTGGGGCCATTTAAACCATTTTTAAGGAAAATTAAATATCCTGATTTGGGGGAGAAAAAAAAAGGAAATCGCTATGGATGTCAAAAAACACTGGCTTTCCACAACTGGAATCAGAGACGGTTTGGAGCTTGAGGGGTTCCACTGCAATGGATTTGAAACTGTTAGTATCATTCGGTCCCAGCAAAGGAGACCTGGCTTCTCTGGGAAAGAATTCTAGCTATTAGTCTGAACCCACTGAGCAGCTCTATCCAGAGCAGATCACAATCCTGCAAGACACCATCCTGAACCCCGTAATCCTAAATGTTGAAATTCCAAACAATCAAAATCCCTAATGTCTAAAAATCCTCAAAATCACAATCCAGAAAGATTAAAATCCCAAATGCAGAACTATTACCTTGCTGTTGTCTTTATTTGGAAATTAAGTATGGTTTGAGGAGATGTGTATAGGTGCCAAGTTGACAAGAGGTGGACTTGTAGATTTAATTTTAGATGTCAACTTGATTGGATTAAGGGATACCTGGAAATGTGGGAAAGTATTATTTTGGGTGTATCTGTGAGGGTGTTTCCAGCGGAGATTTGTATGTAAATTTGAGTGGATTAGGTGGGGAAGATCTGCCCCCAACGTTGGCAGGCACTATCTAACCAGCCAAAGGCAGGAGAGAACAAGTACAGAGGCAGGTTGGTCTCTCTGAGAGCTGGGGCAGACTTTTCTTCTGCCTTGAACATCAGAACTCCAGGCTCACAGGGCTTTGGACTCCGGGACTACACCAGCAGCCCCTGGGTCCTGAGGCTTTTTGGCCTCGGACTGAGAGTTACACCATCAGCCTCCCTGGTTCTGAGAACTTCAGACTTGGACTGAGCCACCCTACAGGCATCCTGGGGTCTCTAGCTTGCAGACATCCTGTCATGGGACTTCTCAGTCACCATAATTGCATGAGCCAGTTGCCCTAATAAATCCCCTCTGATGTGTCTATATACATATGTTATTGATTCTGTCTCTCTGGAGAAGCCCAACTCATATAGATTCGATATTGGAGAAGTCGAATATCATTTCTTCTTACTATATTCCATATAACACAAAGGAAGATATCTGTGAAACACATCTTGCAAAAAAGGTTATGATAAGCTAAGTGTATGAGGCTACTTAATGGAGAGAGATAAAAGTTTAAAAGCTAATTATTATTGGTGCCACCAAATCAGAAAATCACTTAGTTGAAACAACTGAATAATAACCAGACTTTCAAATGGACAGCACATACATACAAAATTTGTAGACCACAACCACTCTGCAACTACAAGTGCAGTGAATTTCAAAGATGATAGAAGAAATGAAAACACAGGGAAGAATGCAAGAAATCTCCCCTTGCCAAATTATTCAATTGTGTACAACTTCTGTCCCTTAACACATAGTGCCAATTTACTATGCTATGTATTTCATCTTCACATCATTTCCAATACTGGAGGTATAAATTTTGCAAAGACATTTAGAGAATTCTAATTCATTTTATGTATTTTTTGCTAACCGACTCCATGAAAATGCATTATCACAACATTGACTTTGTGTGTAAGCATTGTGACTATACATAAAAACATTGAAACTTCCTCAATAAATGAAAAGATGTCCTTTTTGTACATCTGCATTTATGAAAGATAAACTTTCTCGCCATCTCAGCTACTTGGGCAACTGCATATGCAGTGGTGACTCACTGTGATTTTTGATCAAGCTCATCAAAAGAATTAAGTTGTTGGTCACAGTATTTCAGATGACCACAGTTACAAAGCTGAGTGCACACAATTACCAACCACAGTGATATGCATTTACACATTTTATTTTTTGACCTATTTCATTATGAATACGGTTTGTCTGCTCATAATTGTTATACTCATGTAGCTGTCATTAGTATACCTGAATGTTTATGTTTGCAAAAATGTGTATGTTATTATTGCCTATTTTATTGCGTAAAGTGGCCTGTGAAGTGTTCTGTTGCATTTTTATATTTTCTCGAATAAATTCCCTTTAAAAATGTAAATAAATGTCCTTTAAAGCATTTTTTAAATTATTTTTTCAAGCTGGATGTAATGGCATGCACCTGTAGTCCCAATTACTCAGAAGTCTGAAGCGGGGGATCACTTGAGCCCAGGAGTTCCAGATTATAGTAAGTATATTATAATCGCACCTGTGAATACCGAGTCAGCCTGGACAACACAGTAAGACCTTGTCTCTAAAAATAAAATAATTATTTATTTTTTCAGAATTATATTTTTGGGATTTTGATCTTTCAGGATTTCAACATTCAGGATTATGGCAATCAGGATTGTGTCTTTTGAGATTATGGCCCAAACCCAGTTCTATCCACATCCAATGATGAGATTCCATTGGATGGAATAAGGTCAGTCCAGGTCTCTATTGGGATTAGAGAAGAGAACAGGCCACTCCATGTGGTGCCATGGCTGTAAAAGATGAGAACTGATTAATAGAAACAAATATTTAGGCACCTGCTTGGAAAAAGACTTGCCAGATATTGGTGGAACAGGAAAGAGAAATTACAATTTGAAACGATTATACCCTCTAAATTTCCTTTGGATTTTTTTAAGTTCCTCCAGTTTAAAATATCCCATCATCTATATAATTGCTGGTGAGTATGTAAATTATTACAACAACTTCAGAGAACAATTTGGAAATACCTAGAAAAGTTGAAGATGCACATTCCATACAACCCCACAATTTCACTTCCAGGTGGTTATTATGGACTGAATTGTGTCCCTCTCAAATTCATATGTTGAAGGCCTAAACTGCAAGGTGACTGTATCTAGACATAGGGTCTTTAGGAGATATTTAAGGTTAAATAAGGTCATAAGGGTGGGGCCCTCATTGGATAGCACTGTGTCCTTATAAGAGGAGGAAGAG
This sequence comes from Indri indri, assembly GCA_004363605.1. Taxonomy (NCBI): domain Eukaryota; kingdom Metazoa; phylum Chordata; class Mammalia; order Primates; family Indriidae; genus Indri; species Indri indri. The sequence goes on from RJWJ010040413.1 coordinate 6,095, forward strand.
ATGTTTCAGGATTTCAACAGTCTTTCTCGCTTCACTGTATGAGGACACAGTGAGAAGGTGGCCATCTACAAGGCAGCAAGAGAGGCCTCGCCAGCACCCACCTACACTCAGTGCCTTAATCTCAGACTTTCATCCTCCAGAATTGTGAGAAAATAAATTTCAGTTGTTTAATCCACCCCATTTATGGTATTTTGTTGTCACAGCCTGAGCACACTAAGACAGTGGCTATCCTAGAAAAGCTACTGTATGTATGTCCAAGAAGGCAAAATATAAGGATGTTCATGATACCATTTTTCCTAATAATAAAAATATAGAAACAATCTAACTTCCTGTAGAAAAATAAACTATTTAGTCATATAACAGAATTCTATACATCAGTTGAAATAAATGAACTCTAATATCATGTATCAATATAAATAAATCTCAAAAATATAGTGTCAAGAAAAAAGTCAAGCTGTAAAAGAATACTTATGCATTCTATCAAGTAAAATTTAAAACACACAAAACAATAGTGTATAATTTTTTGGAAACATACAGATGAAAATAAGCATTGTTTAATGCATGCTTATTATAATAACACATGTCTATCATGTTTTACACAGCTGAGGCAACAGAATTTTGGCTGCATTAATTAGGTAGGACCACCCATGTCAGATACCTGGTGGGATCCTTTAACCTACATTTCATGAAAAATAAATAAATAAACAAGGACTTGAAAGACAATGACAAATTACTCTGAGAAATAATTACTAAATATACAACTTATACATAATTTCATACTATAAATTTACCAAAAATACACAATTGGGAGGGATGATATTAGATATTATTTACACACACACATACACACACACACAGGCACAATCACTACATGTTTAGCCACAGCGGTTAAGAAAATGATCTTTACACTTGCTCAAATTAGATTACTGTCTTTTTTCGTTACCCAGGTTTTGTTGATTTTCTAGCATGTCCCAAACTCATCTCATCCATTGCTTCCATCATCAGAGCCCATTTCTATTTGAAAAATAAAATGCTCAGCCACCTGCTTATCTGATTGTTCCAAATTCATTTTAAATCCTATCTTGATAAGTAATATTCTTAAAAGATGCTCTCTCCTTTCAACATGCTCTGTGTTCTCTGTCCAGTTGCCTCTATGATATTGTCTCCTAGATTGATCGAAGGGATATTTTAACTCTAGTCTTTGGGCAGAAACAGTGCCTTTTGATTTGAGTTAGCAATGAGAACATGAAAGCCATGTGACTTCTCATGTTCCACCATTAAGCACTCCTCGGGGCACAACAGTTCAGGGATGTTTTGTAAGTGATATCATGGAATTGATATTCACATTTATAGGTTTTTACCTCATTAGTTTTATATGGTTTCACGTTTGATTTATCCATGATAAATTTCCAAAAAAGGTAAAAGATACGTACATGTGTCTAATAGAAACACAGAAATAATGTAATACAGTGCATCTAAATATATTTTCATCAGTTTAAAATTAACATAAAGAACCTTATCCCAGACGATAATTTATTTTAACTATGTGTTAAATTGTTTATGTATAATTAGTTCTTTTATATATGTCAGTTTTTTCTAAACTGAGTTTTAAAGAACTGTGTTGTTAACTCTTTTGTTGAATGTGAAGAAAAAAAGTGCTCTATTGTCAAGTACACTGGTATATCTGGGGTTAGACCAAATTAAATAAGTTTCGCTTTTGAAGACCTTCTCAGAACCTCTATGTGACTATCCATTATAAACTCTAAGACATGCTAAAGTATGTAGTATAACAACACCCTCACTTCCTTTTTGATGTCATGTCGTAGAATGCTTATTAATGTCACTAGGATGCTGTATTTTTTTCATATTTAGGCAGATTAGATATGCTTGGATTTATATTTCAAGTGCACTTTTATAAGTACCTTCCTAACCTCATTTTAAAATGCAATTGAATTTTTTACTTCCTTTTATTTAAGTAATAAAATTTATGTTCATAAAAATTCAAATCACACAGGCGTATAGTAAATAAAAAGCAAACATTTCACCCTCCCTCAGAAGTAGCCATTGTCAACAGTTAGATGAATCTCTTTTTCAGTCGCTTTTATATATGAAATAATTCAGTTACTGCTTCATACAGTCAGAGGAAAACATCAAACATCTTCAAAACTGGATTGGAGAGAAAAAATCTTTTTAAATCTGAAGTTAGGGTGGCCTCCAGTAAAAAAAAAAGAAAAGAAAAGAAAAAAATCTTTTTAAAAAAATCTTCAAATAATGTATTTTTCCCTGATAATTCAATGTACATTTTGAATAGTGTCAGATTTGGTTTTAAGTGAAACTCTTGACTTTTCATTAACATAAGTAATGAGTTACCAAGGAAATGGGTTAAAGAATAATACAATTTTTTTACATTTTTCTCCCAAATTGTGCTATATAAATTACATCTTTAATATTAGTCTTTCTTTAACCTTCGCAAATAAAAGTATCAAAACAAGCATAAATCAAACCGCACCCTCACTCACCAAACTGAGACAAGACCTCAACGCCCTCTAGTGGGGTGGCCTCCGCGCTCCACCCTGTGGGACCAACCTATTCCACTGGGTGAGATGAAGTGATATGAGCTCTTAATGAAGATGAGATTATAACTCGTCATTGTTAGTACTCCCTCTTTCATTCAACAAATATTTAAACTTGTTTTTAAAAGAATAACTTAAAATGAGCCATCACTAAGAAGGCAAGGAAAAATTACTGGAAGGGGAATATCCGCATATAAAATATCAAGTAATAACTTCATCACTATGGAGAATCAACCCCTGATCTTCCAAGTACCTGTTTGTCTTGACATTTTATCCTTGGCCACATCACAGCTCTCTACTACTAAATTTACAAAGACTTAAATCTATTTTTTCATTTAAAAAAAACAGTTTATGTTTTTCTTTAGTTTCACCTCTCTGGATTTATCACTTTCTTTAAGTATTACTTCACTCACTTTTCCAAACAACAGCAAAATAACCACTGAGTTCACTTTTTCGCTTTCTCCCTGTGGGAATGTGTGCTATCAGCTTCTTCCATTTAAATAACTCCATTAAATGGAAGATTTAATAGGGTATGATGAAAGGCAGAGAGGATAGTGGTTAAGAGCATAGAGAGCGGAGCCAGCTGGCCTGACTTCAAAGCCCAGAAGAGCCATTTACTGTCCACATGATTTTGAGCTAGACCTTTAAATCCTATGTATCTCCGTTTTCTCCTCCGTAAAATCAGAATGATGATAATAGCATCCAACAGGCATAGGGCTTAAATGAGAAAATCCATGTAAAAGAGGTAGAACAGTGCATAACACATAGTCAGGACTCAGTAACTGCTACTTGATGTTGCTACTTCGTTAGAGTAAATAGAAATAAGACACCATCAGTGAAAGATCTGACTCCAACCTCTCTTTTCAAAACTAAACGCAGCTGTTCATGAGTTGGGTCCCCACTGTCCCTTGTTTAAATGATTGCTATAGCCTCTGAACTGGCCGTTCAGCCAGCAGTCTCTCCTAATTCCAGTCCACTGTCATCAGATTTATTTTCTTAAAAATAATATTGACATTTCTGGTTCAGAATATGACGAACTAATATGCCTGCTGAAAACAAATATAAAAGCCAGTATATAAAAGGACTGTGTGAAGGAATGGAAAATCACCCAACTCAAACAGGATTGGAAAGGAAAGGCTGCAATCCTTGAGAGAGAAGGACAGCAAGTGAACTCTACTCTCACCCTGGCTTTTTCCCTGACGGCATTTTCTAATTCATAAAACAGGCGAAATAGACCCAAGCAGAAATCTTATTGGGCTGAGGAAAAACAGATCGAAATTTGGGGCTGCCAAAGTGGCTAGGACTTGAGAGGAAAAATTATATACAGAGCAGGGACTCAAGGTGAAGTGAAATAATAATAATAAAAAATCACCCAAACCCTGCCTCCTCTCCCTTTTAGGTCACTGGCTAACTCCTTAGTTACAGTATATGCCCAGCGTCAGCCCCACTCCAACTCCCCCGCCCCCACACACACAACCTCCAGCTGCAACAAACAAAAAACCAAAAACCGAAAAACAGCAGAAAACAGGGTCTGAGAGAACAAAGAGCTGAGCAAGAATGTTATTATACAGCTGTGCAATGCTGCAAAGATAGGAATCTGAGTTCAAGCCCAGATAAGATGAAGAGGGTGGGGTGAGGGGATATCAGTAAATACCCTGGACTTTCAGTTGAGATGCAGAGGAGTAATCCTAGGAATGAGGGCAAATCTGAAAGAGAAAAGCCTTCATAATGACTAAAACCACCCCTCAGAAGAATCACAATGATCCTCCTGTATTTTATCTACCTGTTGGAAGAAACTTAACCCTATTTGGAGGAAGATAACAATATTCATAGGCTCTCCATTTTTTCATTCACAATGTCTGTCTAAAAAGCAGGACCAAAATAACTAAAAGCTACAATTTTAAAAAGACAATAAAAATCGACCTAGAGATAACTGAGGTATCGAAGTAATCGGACAGGGACTTGAAAATAAAGATAACGTGTTCAATAAAACAGAGGAAAAGTTCAAGAACCGGAACCTATTAGATATGGGAAAACAGGGAACTTTCAGTAAACTGGAAAGTGAGTCAGTAAACTATGTATCCAGTGTGAAGCACAGAGGGAAAAAGGGTCTATCCCTTTTGCATAAAGACAAGTACGAGAGCTATATGAAGAATAGCGATAAAGTCTAACATGCTTTTAATTAGAGTCCTAGAAATAAAAAGGATATGATGGTTTGGAAACAACATTTGAAGAAATACTGGCTAAAAATGTTTCAGAGTTGCTAAAAGACATCAAACTGCAGAATCAAGACACTATGAATGTCAGGAGAAAAAAGTATAAAGAAAACCAGACCTGGGAACATCACAGTTAAGTTGCTAATAACCTAGACAAATAGAAAAATCTTAAAAGCATGCAGAAGGAAAAAAAAACCACATTACTTTCAAAGAAGCAACAATAAAGCTATTCGCCTGCTTTTCAGCAGAAATTATGGGAATCAGAATATAATGAAATGGCATTAAAATGATAAAATACAAAAAAAAATTTTCTACCTTCCCACCTAGAATTGTATACACAGTAAAAATATTTTTCAAAAAGGAAGGCAAAAATTAAGGCCTTTTCAGACAAACAAAAGCTGAGAGAATTTATCACAGAAAATCTTTACTACTAAAAATACCAAAGAGTTATTCAGGCTGAGGAAAATTATTCCAGATGGAACCATAAGCCTGAATAAAGTACTACAGAGCACCGGAAAGGGTAAATATGTGGGCAATCTAAATGAATATATACTGGTTTATAAAAGACAAAAACAATAATTATATCTTGTAGGATTTGAATATATATAGGAGTAGAATATATATAGGAGTAAAATATATGGCAATAGTACAATAGATGAGGGAGATAAATGGAGTTAATCATATATACATATATAGTGATCAGATCAGGGTAATTAGCATATCAAACATATCAAACATTTATCATTTCTTCCTATTGGGAACATTCAGTATCCTTCTTCTAGCTGTTTGAAACTATGCAGTACATTATTGTTAACTATAGTCGTTCTACAGTAGTATAGAACAGCGGTCCCCAACCTTTTTGGCACCGGGGACCGGTTTCATGGAAGACAATTTTTCCACAGACTGGGGGGTGGGGGTGGGGCAGACGGTTTCGGGATGATTAAAGCGCGTTACGTTTATTGCGCAGTCAAACCTCTCTGCTAATGATAACCTATATTTGCAGCCGTTCCCCAGGCAGCTTAAACCGTGGCAGCTTGCTTCGTCAGAGCCGTTCAGCACCGCCTCAGCTCCGCCTCAGATCATCAGGCATTAGATTCTCATAAGGAGTGCGCAACCTAGATCCCTCGCATGTGCAGTTTACGGTAGGGTGCATGCTTCTGTGAGACTCTAATGCCACAGCTGATCTGACAGGAGGCGGAGCTTATGCGGTGATGAGAGTGATGGGGAGCCGCTGCAAATACAGATGAAGCTTCGCTTGTTCCCATCACTCACCTCCTGCTGTGCAGCCCGGTTCCTAACAGGCCACCTAGCAGGGGTTGGAGTCTACAGGTATGGAATACTAGAGCTTATTTCTCCTATCTAGCTATAATTTTGTACCCTTTAACAAATCTCTCCCTATCCCTCCCTTCCCTTTACCCTTCCCATCCTCTGTTATTCTCTGTCCTACTTTTTAGTTCTGTGAGATCAACTTTATTTAGCTTCCATGTATGACTGAGAACATGTGGTTGGTTAACTTTCTGTTCCTGGCTTATTCCATGTAACATAACGTCCTCCAGTTCCATCCATGTTGCCACGAATGACAGGATTTCATTCTTTTTTAATGGCCGAATAGTATAATATAGTGTATGCCATGAGTTTTAATCATGAATGGAGGTTAAATTTTATCAAGTGTGGGTTTTTTCCCCTATTGAAATGATTACATGATTTTTTTAATTTTGAAAATGTGATATATTAATTACATTGATTAAATTTTAAATGCTAAATCAATTTGTTTTCCTGAAACAAACCTAACTTGATTAAAATGAATTATCCTTGTAGGTTATAATTCATTAAGACGAATTATAAACAGGTAACAAGCTGTTGCTGGCCTCAAAAAACAAATTTGGAAGAGTTACCTTTTTTTTTATTCTCTGAAAAAATTAAAGATCCTCTTCCTTAAATGATAGAAATTACCAATGAAGCTGTATGGGCTCAGGGTTTTCTTTGTGGAAAAGTTTTTATTTTCAGATGTGATTTCTTCAATAATTAATTAATTGTTTAGAGTTTGCTCATTCCCAGACCTGACTGCAATCTATCCAGTACAGATTTTCATCCATTCTAGAATAAAAGCAAGAACTGAAATTTGGCATTTTAAGCTCTTTGGTGTGTTTATCAGTCTTGCCTTTGTAGTTGACAAGGTTCTGTCAGCATTTGCCTTGAATTTACCCTCACTTCTGATGCTACCTAAAGCCCAGCAGGTAGTTAATTTCATTGTCAACAACATGCTTGATAGCAACTAAAATGTCAATCAGAACTCCAGCACATCTACACCAGCCGATGGCTCAGAAGAAGGGACCATTCGAGTAGCAGCCTCAGGGTTGCAGGAATTGCAAAATGGAATTTTTAAAAAAGTTCTTAATAGTCCTCTTATGGGTGGACTCAAGTCCTCATGATATCCAAGCTACAGAAAGAGGCAGAGAACTCACTTTCAGATGAGTGGCTAAAAATGAGTAGTCTATAAGAGTAGCACCCTAATAAATGGTGTTGCTGTTTAACTATACCCTCATAAGTCTAATTAATCTCCTCTCTATTTAGCATTTGAAAGTTGGAACACTTCCTTGATTTCTCATATTAATATATCTAGCAATATCTTAGGGAAGAAGTCAACACACAAGTTTCAAGATGGAGGATTATATTAGTTACCTATCGCTGTATAATTACCCTAAAACTTAGTAGCTTAAAATAACATTTATTATTTTACAGTTTCTGCAGGTCAGGAATCTAGGGGTGGCTTAGCCAGTTCCTCTGCTTCAGGGTTGTAATCAAAGTGTTAGCTGGACCTGCAGCCCCTCTCAGAGGAGGCTGTCCTCACTTGCCATGTAGTCCTCTTCATAAGGCAGTTCAAACACGGAAGCTAGCTTTGTCAGAGCAAGCAAGCAGAAAGGCGAGAAAGAGAGAGTGCCAGAAAGATAGAAGTCACAGTCTTTGGTAACCTAGTCTTGGAAGAGACATCCCATCACTTTTGCCAATTCTATTCATTAGCAACAAGTTACTAAATCCAGTTCAGACTCAACAAGGAGATTACACAAGGGTATGGGTATCAGGAATGTGGGATCAT
>RJWJ010040414.1:0-13987 GCA_004363605.1 Indri indri
ACCTGGTCATGGTGTATAATTCTTTTTACACATTATTGGATTTGATTTGCTAATTTTATTTATTTATGTATTTATTTATTTTGAGACAGAGTCTTGCTCTATCACCCTGGGTAGAGTACAGTGGCATCATCATAGCTCGCCGCAACCTCAAACTCCTGGTCTCAAGTGATCCTCCTGCCTCAGCCTCCAGAGTAGCTGGGACTACAGGTGTGCACCACCATGCCCAGCTGATTTTTTCTATTTTTGGTAGAGAAGGGGTCTCACTGTTGCTCAGGCTGGTCTCAAACTCCTGACCTCCAGTGATCCCCACCCCTCGGCCTCTCAGAGTGCTAGGATTACAGGCCTGAGCCACCACGCCCAGCCTGATTTGCTAATATTTTAGTGAGGCTTTTTGTATCTATGTTCATGAGAGATATTGGTCTGTGGTTTTCTTTTCTTGCAATGTCTTTTCTGGTTTTGGTATTAGGGTGATAGTGGCCTCATCATATGAGTTAGGAAGTATTCTCTCTGCTTCTATCTTCTGAAAAAAATTGTAAAGAATTGGCATAATTTCTTCTTTAAATGTTTGGTTATCCATTTACTTTTAATCTATATGTATCTTTATATTTAAAGTGAATTTTTTGTAGACAACATATACTTAGATCTTGTTTTTTGATCCACTCTGACAATCTCTTTTAATTGGCATATTTATACCACCGATATTCAAAGAGATTATTGGTATAATTGGATTAGCATCTACCATATTTGTTACTATATTCTACTCGTTACTCTTTTCTTTTCTCCTATTTTTGTCTTCTGCTCTTTTTTGGTCTTTTGTGGTTTTAATCAAGTATTTCATAAAATTATTCCATTTTCCTTCCTTTCTTAGCATACCAGTTACACTTCTTTTTTACTTTTATTAGTGGTTGCCCTAGAATTTGCAGTATTCATTTACCACTAATCTAAGTCCAGTTTCAAATAAAACTACACTACTTCATGGGTAATGTGAGTATCTTATAATGACAAAATAATCCTAATTCCTTCCTCCTGTCCCTTGGATCATTGCTGTCACTCCTTTACTTACGTTAACACACAGTATCAACACAAATCCACAAGCATACATAATTGGATACATTGTTACTATTATTATTGTGGACAAACTGTTGTCTGTTACATCAAAAAGAAAAGTTTTTATTTTACCTTCACATAGTCCTTCTCCAATGCTCTTCCTTTCTTTCCGTAGGTCTGAGTTTCCAACCTATGTTATTTTCCTTCTCTTTGAAGAACTTCTTTTAACATTTCTTGCGAACCAGGTTTACTGGCAACAATTTCCCTCAATATTTGTTTGTATGAGAAGTCTTTATTTTTTCTTCCCGTTCGAAGGATAATTTCACAGGGGACAGAATTATAGGTTTGTTTTTTTTTTTTTTTTTCTCTCAACAGTTTAAATATTTCACTTTACTCTCTTCTTTCTTCTATGGTTTCTGAGAAGAAGTCAGAGGGAATTCTTATCTTTGCTCCTGTATAGGTAAGGTGTTTTTTTTTTTACGGCTTCTTTCAGAATTTTTTCTTTATCTTTGATTTTCTGAAGTTTTAATATTGTATGGTTAGGTGTTGTTTTTTGGCATTTATCCTCCTTGGTGTTCTCTGAGCTTCCTGGATCTGCAGTGTCTGACATTAATTTGGGGGAATCATCCGTCATTATTGCTTTAACTATTTCTTCTGTTTCTTCCTCTTTTTCTTATCCTTCTGATATTCCTATTAAGCATATGTTAAACTTTTTGTGGGTGTTTCACAGTTCTTGGTTGTTCTTTTCTTTCCTTTGCTTTTCAGTCTTTTTTCTCTTTGCTATTCAGTTTTGGCAGTTTCTACTGAGATGTCCTCAAGCCCAGAGATTCTTTCTTCAGCTATAACCAGTTTTCTAATAAGCCCATCAAAGGCAGTCTTCATTTCTGTTGTAGTGTTTTTTTTTTTTTATCTCTAGCATTTCTTTCTAATTCTTTCTTAGAATTTTCTTCTCTCTGCTTACATTTCCTACCAGTCCTTGCATGCTGTCTACTTTATCCATTAGAGTTCTTACTTGTTTTAAATTCCCACTCTGATAATTCCAACATCTTTGCTATATCCTGAGTCTGGTTCTGATGCTTGTTCTGTCTCTTCAAACTGTGTTTTTTTTGCTGTTTAGCATGCCTTGTAATTTTTCTTGATAGCCGGACATGTACTGTGTAAAAGGAACAGCGGTGAGAACTTCAGTGATGAAGTGGTCAGTTATGAGGGGAAGGGAGTTTCCCTGTAAGTAGTAGGGGACTCCAGGCCTATGATTAGGTCTCAGTTTTTGATGAGCCTGTGCCTCTGGACTATGAACCTCACAAATGCTTGTTAGTTTTCTCCTTCCCTTTCCTATGTTGGACAGAATGGCCGGAGTGGGTGGGAGTTGAGTATTTCCCTTGTCCCAGGTCCTTCAGGCTCTGGTCAAACTCCAGCAGGTTAGGCTCTGGTTAGTTTCTCCTGAAGGCAGGAGAAACAGAATGCTTTGGTGTATTTCAAAATGTTTCCTCTTCCCCCATTCCTGTGTGATATTATGAAATATATAAGTGGTCTTTGCCTCTGTTTCCTGGCATACAACTCCTAAAATCCTTAGTCGCCAAAGTGATGTCTTTTTGTATGCTAATTGATGGCTGGCAACCCCCAGGTAGCTTCAGGATGGGGACTGTCACCAGGAAGACCAAGGCGTGATTAGAGGGCTGGGACTCTCAGCCCCATCCCCCAACTTCTGGGGACGGGAGAGGGGCTGAAGGTTAAGTTGATCGCCAACAACCAATGGTTTAATCAATCATGACTGTGCAATGAAGTTTCACTAAAAACCCAAAAGAACAGGGTTTGGAGAGCGTCCGGCTAGCAGAACACCTGGAGGTTCCTGGAGGGCGGCACACCCCTTCCCCCATACCTCGCCCCATACATCTCTTTATCTGTAACCTTCTTAATACCCTTTGTAATAAACTGCTAAACGTGTTTCCTTGAGTTCTGTGAGCCACTCTAGCAAAAATGAATCAAATCTAAAGAAGGGGTCATGGGATCCCCAATTTATAGCCACTCAGTCAGAAGTTCCAGAGGCCTGGACTTGCAACTAGTGGCTGAAGGAGGGGTGAGAGTGTCCTGTGGAACTGAGCCCTCAAGCCGTGGGATCTGGTGTCTCCAGGCAGACAGTGTTAGGACTGGATTGGAGGATACCCGGCTGGTGTCCGGTGCAGGGGTGATTATTTTCTTGCTGGTGGGGAGAAATCCCCACACATTTGGTCGCAGAACTCTTCTGTGTTGGTGGTTGTTGTGTGGTGTGAGAGCAGAGGAAAAACACTCTGAATTTTTCCACCATCACCCTGCCGGAAGAATTAGGGCACTTTAGTCCAATATTCACTGTGAGAACCTAGTCAAGCTCCTGGAGATAAAAAACACAAAAGTGTGCGCCCATGGCTCTGCCCCTGGAGTGTTTGACTCAGAGACTTGTCCACCCTGAGCCTCCAGCTCAAGCCTGTCAATTACAGTTCAAGTTTTTCTTCTCCATCCTGGTTCCCGCTCATTGGTTTTTTTCGTTTTGTTCATTTTTCAGTTTGTTCAGCTTTTCACTTGTTGTTAGGATGGAATGATTACTTCCAAGCTCCTTACATGCCTGACCGACTGACTGTGCCTTGTCTTTTAATCCTCTACACAGCGTTTCTCAGAGAGCAGAAATGCTTACGGTTTCTCAAATCCAATGTTTCCATTTTTTCTTTCATGCATCAAGATTTTGCGTATATCTGAGACATTTTTGCCTAACTCAAGGTCACACAGATTTGCATGTATTTTCTTCTATCAGAGTACTCTTTTTAAAGTGCAAATCAGATCACATCACTCCCTTGCTTAAAACTCTCCAAGGGCTTTCCCTCGCATTTAGAATAAAATCTAAACTCCTAAGCTGGTCTACAAAGCACCGCATGATCTTGCCGTCGGCTCCTTCTTTGACCTCGCCCTCCTGCCCCTTCCTCCCTTTCACTCTGCTCCAGCCACGTTTATTTTCTTGCCGCTCCACGTACCTTCTTGGAGCTCCTGTAGTTGCTATTCCCTGTGCCTGGGTTACTCCCCAGTTAGATCTGCACGCAGCTCACTCCTTAACCCTCAATGCCGCTCTCTTAGCAAGGCTCTCTTTGCCAAGCCTTTCTAAATAGGACCCTCTTTCACTTTCCATCCTCTCATCCCTCTCGATTTTTTCCGTAGCATGTATCACTATCTGGTATTACTTTATTCATTGCATTACTTGGGTTTTTAATTTACTTCTTTGTGCCCCTAAAATGTACATTCTTTGAGGTCAAGGCATTTTCTATTTTGTTTACTCCTGTATTCCCCAAGCCAAGAACAAAATTGGGCACAGAGCAGATGCTCAATAAATAAATGTTGAGGAGATGAATTACACCCTACTGAAAACCACACCTAATGTACTGGGAAACTCAAAACAGGAATCTCAGGGTAAGGGAGAGAGTAAGATTGGGATGGGGTGAGGTTTTTTTTGAAGCAGAAGAAGAAAGGAAGGTTTCAGTGGGACTCCCTGGAGAGAAGAAGCCTGCTGACCAGAAGCAGAGCCAGTTCCAAGGAACAGGTGACCCATGATTCCCTCATCTCAACAGCGGCCAAGAATAGGCCTTGAGCAGTGGAAGCCCATTGCCTTGTGCCCTCTAGGTCAGGGTTTCTCTCCCGACCTTGAGCTTACTGAAATTTTAGGGATGCTTTGTGATTCAAATTTCATTGCTGCCAACTTAATTATTGGCATGGACAAAGTCTTTCAATCCATAATTAAAGATAAAAAGGTTTTCATTAATAGTGGCAGAAGAATAAACATATAGCTTAGTGGAAAAAAATTGAGAGTCCACACACTCTCGCATTTATGGTCAGTTTGATTTTGCGAAGGGGTGAAGACAATTCAATGGGGAAAGAATATTCTTTTCAACAAATGGGTACTGGGATAATTGGATAATTACAGACAAAGGAATGAAGTTAGATACCTACCTCAAGCCATTCACAAATATTAACTTGAAATCAATCATAGACCTAAATGTAAGAGCTAACAGTGTACAACTCTTAGAAGAAAACATGGTGGTGAATCTTTATGACCTTGAGTTAGGCAATGGTTTCTTAGATATGATACCAAAGCACAAATGTCAGAAGAAAAAAATAGGTAAATTGCAGTTCATTAAAATTAAGAACTTTTGTGCTTCAAAAGACAATGAGAGAGTGAAAAGATAACCCACAGAATGGGAGAAAATTTTTGCAAGTTATGTATCTGATAAGAAACTTATGTCCAAAATATACAAAGGAACTCTTACAATTCAACAATAATAAAAAGACCAAAAACCAAATCTGAAAACGGACAAAGGTTTTGAATAGACATTTCTCAAGACGAGATATACAAATAGCCAATAAACACATGAAAACTGCTCAACATTATTAGTCATCAGGGAGATGCAAATCAAAATGAGATACCACCCACCAGAATGGCTATAATTAAAAAGATGGACAATAACAAGTGTCAGTGAGGATGTGCAGAAATTGGAACACTCAAATATTGCTAATGGGAATGTAAAATGGTGCAGCTGCTTTGGAAAACAGTCTGGCAGTTCCTGTAAAGGTTAAACATAGAGTTGCCACATGACCCAGCAATTCCATGTCTAGCAATTCTACCCAGGAGAAATGAAAACACGTGTTGATGCAAAAACTTGTACGTGAATGTTCAAAGGAACATTATTCATAATAGCCAAAAAGTATAAACAACTCAAATGGTCATCAACAGATGAACGAATAAACAAAATGTGGGATATCCGTTTTGGAATGTTATTTGGCCATAAAAAATGAAGTGTTGACACGTGCTACAACATGGATGAGTCTTGAAAACACTACGCTAAGTGAAAGAAGCCAGTCACATGAGACCTTATATTGTCCAATTCCATTTATATGAAATGTTCAAGATACGCAATCTATAGAGAAAGTAGTTTAGTAGTTACCTAGGGCCAGGTGGGGGGTAATGGGGAATTGAGGAAGCAGCTAAAAGATATAGGCTGGGGGGTTCTTTCTGGGGGAGGACAAAAAAGTTCTAAAGTTAGATTGTGATGATGGTTGTACAACCTTGTGAACTTACTGAAAACCATTGCATTGTACACGTTATTTATTTATTTATTTATTTTTTGTTTTGACGTTGGGAGAACTTTGTGCTGTGAATTGCATACTTCAAATGGGTGAATTGTACGGTATGTGAATTATACCTCATAAAACTGTTTTTAAAAGATTTATAGTTAGAAATACTTGTTTCGGTATCATGTTTCTCCACCATTTGTCAATCGACCTCTGTGTGCTACATGCCGTAGATGTCAAGACAGATAAAACATAATACTGCCCTTCAGCACCTTAACTCACAGTTAAGTGAAGAATCCAGACCCATAAACAGATAAATTCAAATTCAAACGAAGCACTGCAGGAGCCAGCAAGGCAGAACAAATTACCATGGCCACAGCATTAGAGAGAACCTTTCAAAGGAGGTGATGTTTAAACTGAAACTTGATGGACGAGCAGGAGTTTGCTAGACAAGGACAGAGGAATGAGGGCGGGGGGATTCCAGGCTCAGGGAACAGCGTCGTGAAAGCAGGAAACCACGGGAGAGCCTGGAGTGTTCAGAGAGCAGTAAATGCATTTGGTGAGAGGGTGGATTGGTTGGGGGAGTGGTGAGAGATTAGGCAGAATGATAGGCTAACCGAGGCAGAAGATTCATATGGCTGTTAAGAAATCCCATCTATCCCTTAGAGGCAAACAGGAGCCACGTGAAAGGGACAGCCAGCTTCTCAGAAGGGAGGGAGCTGGGCAGACAGTGCAAGGTGGAGCTGAGCAAGGGCAGAACAGGATCTCTACTGTCTTTTCCTTTCTGCAAATCCCCACATGGGGCATTGGCCCTTACTACCTTTTTAACTGAGCATATCCTGGAAGCAGTGGCAGAATAAGACAAAGATCAATATGCCCGACTTGCTTATTAAAAAAAGCTTCATTTCCAGGAGATGAATTAATTAAGGTATTAATGTAGCATCTTTGGGGAGGATGAAGGGGAAAAAATGGTTCCTAGTGGTCCAGTCTAGGCTTGAGCATGGATTTGCAGTGTGACCTTGGGCAGGTCGTTGTATCTGTCTAGCCTCAGTCTCATCGTCTATAAGGTTAATCAGCTGAATAAGAATCAGTGATTCTGGGACTTACCTGATAACAAGCATCTCCCAGGGTAAATTCCAGGCCCTACCCCAGACCTGCTGGATCAGCATCTTGGGAGAGGCCAGTGGAAAGTTGTACGTTTAACAAGTGCTCCCTGAAGTCCCTCTGAGCTCTGGGGTTCCATCTTTCAGTGATGCTGCTTTACAGCAGGGCAGGAGCCAGCCTGAACTGCAGCTTCACCAGATGCCCCAGCCCGAGCGTCACTGCTGGGAGATGTGTTGGAGGCGGAGCTACAGAGTACGCACGAGGGTGGCCGTTTACATGCTGAAAATGTATGACAATGTCGTGGCCCCAGGAAGAAGCAACAGAGCAGTGGCTCCTCCCTTTCTATCTCCCCTTCCTCTGCCGACCCCAGACATGCCCCTTCGGGAAACGGGCACTGGAGCATGGGGCGAGAGATTTCTGCAACAATGAGGAATGATTTCTAAATGATCGCGTTGTGCTTTGAAAAAACAGTGATGTAATTCAGTATTCTTCTTCCAGAGAGAGGCTGTTCTTTTGGTATTCTGTTCATTTAGAATGGTGTCACTCATTAGGGTCTCCCAAAGCCTCCATTCAAAGTGGCGTCTTTAAGTACCCACTTGAGTGCCATGAAGCCATTAAAATGGGCATCATTTCCACTCCATCTAAGCTTTCCATCAATGTGGACAAACATGTTCAAGGGCAGACAAACAGTGCTACACAACGGAGAGAAACATAAACAAACAGGGACCCTACCCAGCAAATAAACACAATTTTAAATATTGACGTTGTGAATAGGGATTAGTACTTGTTCTTATGTTCTGGGTTAAGATGGTTGGAGCCAGGCCAGGGGTACATGATTCACCACACTGAGCAAACAGAGATTGGGTTATTTCCTCCCTCTCCCTTCACCGGTCTCCAAATGTGGGATTTAAAATTCATTCAATAAACATTTATTAAATTTCTTCTATTTTCTAAGAGTTATTCACTGGGGATACAAAAAATAAGACACATTCCTCCCTTTTGGGCACTTGGCAATGACAAAAATTCAGAAAATCCAAGCAGAACTTTTTGTTAAAAAAATATTAGGGACCCTTCTTATGAATGTAAGAGACCCAAACTCCAAAGAAGTATATAAATGTTTAGATTGCCATCTAAATCAACTTGGCCTCCAAGTTTTACTTAGGATTAGTTAAAAGCCCAAGCCAGCTTATTCCATGGGAATTGCCTTAATTGTCTTATTGTAAATTAATTGGATTTTTTTGTGGGTCAGATGAGTTGATCTCATTTTGACTGAAAGCTGTTTTTTCCTTCTCTTTCTATTTGTAGGAAGCAGCAAGCGTAAGTAGATCAGCACTGGGGCTTGTACACATACAGATGTGGATAGCTGATGTTTCTCTTTAAGGCATTTTTAGATATGAAAAATTCTGGCTGCAATTCTTTTAGCAGAGTCAAATGCAAACCTTCCCTGAGTCTGCGTTCAACTTTTCTGACTTTAGAGTTCATCTGTTAGCAACAGCTGAGTTGCCAGGCTATTTGTTCTTCTGAAGACCCTGTTATGAAAATAGTTAATGAACCAGGGCAGAGAAAGTGGGCCTGGAATCCTCAAAACGTTTCCCAAGGACGTAACAACTACCGCAAACCAACACTTTTGTACCACCTAACGTGCTCATGGCAAGAAGCTGCCTACTGAAGATTGGATGTATTTGGTCAAGGACATGATACAAATCTTTTCCATATGTTGGCTGAGCCTTTATGGGCCTATAACTTGGTTTTCTGAGATGTGATTTGGTTTCACTTGCAGTGTTAATTCTAGATTTGCCTCGTACCAAGTGATAAGTTGGGTCTCACTCCAGCCTTGTCCAAAAGTCTTCTCTAACCCTGCCAAGCTGGGTAAGACACCTCTTCTCTGAACTCCCAAAATACCCTTTACATTTCACTATCACTGCTTTTTCTTCGTTGTTCTATAACCATAATTATCTGTATTTGTCTGATTCGACTTCTGATTGTGAGCTTTTTAAGGACAGCAGTATTGTTTTGTTTATCTCTTCCTTGCTTGGTACATGGTAGATGTTCAACAAAGGCTTTAAAAATACGTCGCTAAATACATGGGTATATGTATGCATCTATGAATGAATAAAGGTGAGTGAATGGATTCATGCAAGGACAAACACATTACCAGGCACAATAGAATTTAGTGGTTCTGCTGTGGTGCCAAAAATCCCAACCAATTATCCGCCGTAGGTGTCAGAGCTGATTTAGATCCCATGTTGCGCATGGTGCTCAGTGCGAAAAACAGACATAGCAGCTACGTTGGTTAAGAAGGGAGATTCCGGGTCACAGTCCTGTTTTGGGTAGATGAGTTCTGGCGAAGATAGGCTAGGTTAGGACACAGAGATAAAGAGAGGGTATCAGGGATAGCAGGGCAAACACTGGGCGTTTGAACCAGTGGGGCTGAGGCCCGGGGAAGCAATATGCGGGCATAAGGAAAAGGGGAGCAGGTCTGGTTGTTGGGGAGCCTGCTAACTTAGGGACTTTGGTTCCAAGCATTTGTCAGGTCACTGAAAAAGAAGTAAGGGATCAACGGTTGGGATCTTCGGAACTAGTTCGGAGACACTTGCACTGGTTCCAGTGGGAACCAGTCTAGACCATTTGCACGGGTGACCTGGTGCCAGTGGGGGCTTCTTCTGAAGCAAGAAGTCAGGCTGTCACAGCCGTGACCAGGCTGCTCTGTAGCTCTTCCAGCCAAGAGGAGGGCAGGTGCCTCCTGTCACCTGCCACACTTAACACAGCAATTTTGATCCACCGAATGTAGTGAAAAAAAGAATTTATAAATCATGAAATTGAGAGTCTTCAGGCAACTACTAGAGATTTAATTCCCTGCCTTCTTTATTTATCTTCTAATACTGAGATCTGGCAGTCTTTTTCCCTTTGCCACAGGATGAGGAATACTTGTAGGAAGAAAAGAATCTACGCACACACATACACACACACACACACACACACACACACACACAGTCCCTGATATCTAGCTGCTTACAACTGAAACAATGATTCTGACACTGAAAAGGAACCCAATATGCAAAGAGCAGATATCTGACCCTGAACAAACAGTGAGAATGTTATGGTCAAGTCAAAACAAGAGAAGGAAGAATGAGCCTTACTTCTTGAAAAGGAGGTGGTTCTAGTGAGTGAAAATAATTCCCCAGGGAGTCTCAGAAAATAGCAGGGATTTGATCCAAAAAGTAAATTATCAGGACAAGTTAAAGCAGAGTAAGAGAATTATCGAGCTTCTATGGGGCCTGCCTGTGCATGGTTAAGGTATAATTTAACACAGAGCAACGTATGTTTTTTTGTTACAGAGTATGGAGTTGTCGTTGCCTGCCGGTTGTCTGCATTTGAGTTTTAGATAACAAATTGAGAGCTTCCCTTGGCCACTGCTGTAGGCTGCTCTGAGCCAGCAGACTGCTGAGTGAGATTGTGGAAGGAGGTCAGATTTTATCCAGGGTGGCCGTCTGTCCCCTCGTCCAGTGTTCTCAGACTCTGGTGACCTCAAATCTTGAATCATTTTTGCCACTTTTACTAACAAATATCTAAGTCTGTGTGTGTGTTTCCAGGCGTCAGGTGACCCAGCCTGTTCTCTGCTCCGCTTACTGAATACTGCTTAGAAACCACACCGGGTTGCTGCAGACTGCCTTGGCTACGACGCAGAGAAAAACAGTCTTATTTCCTTACGTTTTTAATGCCAAGGCATGGCCTGGCAGAAAGAGGATTATGCCAGACCAATGTTATTTCCTTTTGTGCTAAAGGGGCAGGATATATGGTGGCGGGCGGCGGGTGGTGGAGGTAGGGTGGAGTGGATTAGTCTGTGAATGTAAGTAAGGCAGTTCATTCTGTGCCACACAGCACTCCAAGGGAAGGGCTGAGATGCTGGTAATACCATTAGCCTGTTGAAAATGTCTGGACAGTGATTACCTGTGGCTCTTTATCAACCCAAGGACATGCTCAAGGGTCACTCTTCATCAGTAACTCAGATGAAAATATTGGAAGTGCTCACTAAATTTGGAGAGGGCACCCATTTGCAGGGAGGGGATGCTATCAGTTCAAATGTTAGGAATAGAATGAAACGTGACTTTGAAAGATCAGAAAATGCATCCGTTAATAACAAAATTTGCTTTTAATCTCAGCAGAGACAAAATGCACATTAAAAGCATTAGAAATGACAAATTTAGACTCAATGGCATTAGGCTGGAAAGGCATAAATGCAGAAGAAAGTGCTTCCAGGTCAGAGTGGACCACAGACTGAATGAGTTAGCAATGCAGTGTTATAATTAAAACAACGTATTCCGACTCAAGGATAAATGAAAGAAAGTATGCTATACGAAGACACGAAATCATCTCCCCATGGTGTTTAGAATTATGAGTACTTGCAGTTTATTTTTTTATGACCCCATTTTTTAAAAAAGGAAACATTCTGGAGAAATACAGTAATAGTGATGACAGGGGTGACAAACAGAAGAAAGAGGAAAAATTATAACTCCTCACATTTGCGATGCTGCTGAGGCCCTGCTTTCAGTGTCTGTTACCTGCGACCGCATCATTGGATCTTAAATACTATTTTGAGGGCTCTTCTGTAGGATCAAGTTTTACAATTTTGGAACTCAGTTTTACTGAGTAATGAAAAAATAGGTAAGCTGATCAGCTAAAATTAGCCACTAATTATTTGCGAGGCGCTCCTCCAGTAGGTTCTCGTGCTTGTCCTACTTTTCTCTGTCCCTAGCTGTGGAGACCATTTATCTTTTTAAACAACTGCACAATCACGGCGGCACTTTCTGGCCTGGAATTCAGGCTGCTTCTGTGTTGATTCTAACCAATCACTGCTCTCAGCTAAAATGCTAAACCATAAATAAGGGACGTAGCACACCTGAGGTTCTCCATCAATACTTACAGCAATTCGATACTCCCAGGATCTCTGAGCCTGGGAGCAGACACGAGGGAAACCGAGCTGGCCTGGGTGACGGGTGCCTCTTCTGGCCTCCACTGTGCCCTGGGCCTCTCTCCCCCGTCATTCAAGACACTTTCATATCGTACTTCTCTGTTTACAAGTTTATGCTTTAGATTGGCACTTGTCGAACATCACTGTGCATTCGTATTACCTGGGCATCCTGTTAAAATGCAGTTTCTAATTCAGTAGGTTTGAGGAGAGGCCTGAGATCCTACGTTCCTGGCAAGCACCTAGAAGTCAAGGCTGCAAGTCCCTGAGCTGCACTTGACTGAGTCGCAAAGTCAACTCGTTGAAAACTGGGAAAAAGTCTCTTGTTCTTTTTTTTTAAACTTACTATTGAGGTATAAAATACATACAGAAATGTGCATAAATAATCAAAGTTCAATGTAGTTCTAAAAAGTGAACACACCTGTGTAACCAGCCCCCAGATCGGCACCCCAAGAGCCCTCCTCGTGCCTCACCTAGTCACTGCTTTTCCCCAAAGGTGAATGGAATCTGACCTCTTTCACTTTTGCTGTCGCCAACAATACTCCAGTGAACTCCCCAAAATGTCCATGTCCTAATCCCCAAAGCTGGGAGTATGTAAGTGGCAAAAGAGACTTTGCAAATGTGATTAAGGTAAAGATCTTGAGCTGGGTGCTGATCCAGGGGGGCCCAGTGTAATTATAAGGGTCTGTCTGTGTCCTCCAGGAGGGGACGTGACACAGAAGCAGAGGTTGGAATGATGGAGTGTGAGGAAGAGGCCGCAAGACAAGGAACCCGGGCAACCTCTACCGTCAGGAAAAGGTGAGGGGAGGGCTCTGCCCCTGAGCCTCCAGGAGGAACCAGCCCTGCTGACACCTTGGCTATACACTAGTGAGACTGATTTCACACTTCTGACCTCTATAACCATAAGACAATAACTTTGTATTGTCTTATGGTTTTTAAGCCACTAAGTTTGTGGTGGTTTGTTGCAACAGAAAACTAATACACTTGTTCATCGTCACTCTCTCCAGTGTGTAATTCTTGGTGCTTCCGACATTCATGTAGAGGCCCCATCCAGTTCTCAGTCCTCTTGGTTCCTTGATTTTCTTTCTTCCAGAGATCTCTACCCTACTTCAGTCACCTACTCACTTGGTCATAGCCTAGATGTCATATCACCAATACTTGTAAGCCCTCCATAAACTACTTATTTTTATTTTTTTTATTTATTTATTTTATTTTATTTTATTTTTTGAGACAGAGTCTCACTCTTTTGCCCGGGCTAGAGTGAGTGCCGTGGCGTCAGCCTAGCTCACAGCAACCTCAAACTCCTGGGCTCAAGCGATCCTCCTTCCTCAGCCTCCCAAGTAGCTGGGACTACAGGCATGCACCACCATGCCCGGCTAATTTTTTCTATGTATTTTTAGCTGTCCAATTAATTTCTTTCTATTTTTGGTAGAGACGGGGTCTCGCTCTTGCTCAGGCTGGTCTCGAACTCCTAAGCTCAAACGATCCACCCGCCTCGGCCTCCCAGAGTGCTAGGATTACAGGCGTGAGCCACCGCGCCCGGCCCATAAACTGACTTTTGAGGATCCCACTGTGACTACCACTTCCTATTTTTCCAGCTTTCTGTCTCTCTAGTACCCTGATTCCAGTAATCCTTCAATCCTGCTGGATCCTCCAATCCACTGATCCTACCGCCTGCTCTGTCCGTCACCCCCTGATGTCCTTCCTCGTTTCCCCCCAGTCGGATTTGGATCTCCTGGGCACTCACTGTGACCATTCCCTTGCCCGTGTACTAGGCTC
>RJWJ010040415.1:0-13986 GCA_004363605.1 Indri indri
GGTAGATATGAGCACAGCTTGTTTTAAATCATACTCTGAGGTCTGACATTTCCAGCATCGCTTTTGAGGGCTGTAGAATAGTAAAAAATCACTTTTGTACCCCAAGACCTATGTCAGGTTAGCCAACAAGTTAGCCAGATCTCCAGGGAATTTGTGTGTTAGTGAAGTGGCTGAGCTCTAGAGTACAGGCCATAGAGTGGCCCCAGGGCAAGGAGTGGGGAGTGGCAGATGGCGGGGGTTATTGAGGGCTGGGATCAATCTGCTGTGTGCGTGGCCTTCTCCTTCCTTCTTGGCTGGTCAGAGTGAATTTCCAATGAGTCCACAGGTGAGAGCTGCGTGACAGGTATCAGAGCAGAGTGCCAAGTGTGATAATAGTCTGGGCTAATCCAGGATGCGCCGCTACCATTTCGTGATGGATGCTGCTCTCCTCTCCTGGTCTAATGACTCGGGGGGCCTAATGAAAGCCAGACAGTGGTGAGAATTTGCAAGTACCTGATCAGTTCATGTCTCATGATCAGACACTGCATCTCTTTCAAGGCCCAGAATCCTGTCAGGAGCTGTTTTTCTACTGCCACAAAGGTAGGCCTTGCTCTGGAACCCTAAGGGTCTTCTGTTCTTCCCTTTGGTTGTGTTCAGCCCGAGGCTCCCCAAAGCATCTTTCATTATTCTGACTATAGGAGGCCTGAACATTTCACAGATGTAGCAGGTCTCCCAGTGGTCACGGAAGTGGATGGTTTCTGCAGGCCAAGGAAATCTCACACTTTGCTTTAGATTGTTGATAACTAGGTCAGGCAAGCCAAGCTGCAATCCATCTTAAGAAGAAAGTGGTACATCAAAGATCAGGCATGGACAGGGGTCCCAGACCCTCTCCTGAGAGTTTCCTATGACCAGCCTACAAAGAAGGAAAAGGCCTGAGCTTGGATCACAGTTTATTCAGTTCGTCAAGTGCGTGTGAGCCAAAAATGGCCAATTGCTACAGTACAGCCCCAGGCATGGAAAGACTTGATAGACAGTTGTGGGGAGAAATTGGTGCTGAACCAACCCAGTGTTTGCACAATGGGCTCAGAATGTGGTACAGATGAAAGCTGCAGAAAAGGCTCCCTCTTACCAAGTCAAAACTGCTCCCACCACTGAAGGTCCACCTCTCCAGCAGCACAGACCAACATTGAGTTGCTGATATGGCACCAACCTTCAAGGAGACCACCCATCCACGTGGCGTCCATTTGATCTCATCAGATTCCTTCCACCTACAGAGGGCAGTGTTTCATACTGCCTGAGACTGAGACGCTTGCTTGCTATAAGTTTGCTCTTCCAGGCTGCCATCCCTCAGCCAGCGCCGTCACCCGCAGCTCTTAGACTATCGGATCTGGTGGTGTGTGATCCTGACCAACATCACCTTGGATCAAGGGACCCACCTGACTGCACAAGGAGAAACAGTAGGGACACGATAGCGGAACCTGCTGGTCCTACCCCATGTGCTTCTCCCAGCAGCGGCCATTCTGACAGATGGTTGGGACATCCCGCTAGCGATGCGGCTGAGGAGCCATCCTGGAGATGACACCCATGAATGTGGAATGCTGTCCTTCAACACGTGGGATACACTTTGCGTCAACAGCCATTATAGGGTCCTGTGTCCTCAAAAGCTAGAGCACATGGGCTTGGGAAATCGGGGATGAAAATCACGATTTCCCAGCTCAATCGCTTTCATCCAGGTAACCCACTTGGAAAATGTGTGCTTCTTATCTCCATAAATTTTAGATTTATGAATCTAGCAGGCCTGTGTCCCAGAAAGAAAATGCTACTCCGAGACACAGAAGGAACCCCAGTAAATTGTGGATGCTGCCTGGGATCTTTGAGCTCCTTGTGCCATGAGAACACCAGGCAAGGGAGGAATTACCTTCCTTTCAGGAGAGATGCACGCTGCTCCGTGATGGAGTCTGTAACACTGAAATATGCTTGGTGCCCAGGTGCCAAATCCTTTGTGCTCTCTTGCCCTGGTTTACTTAGGCCAGTGCAGCGAGGCCCCGTGGCCTGAGAATGATGTGGTAGCCAGAGTCCTCATGTAGAGACGCCCTTCCCTCCTTGACCGGCTCTCACTCCATGAGCTGGACTGGCCCGTGGGGATGGCCTCATCACCCTGCTCAGACTCCAACACCCGAACTCAGGCAGCGCCTCCATGGCAGCCTCCCCTCTGGCGTGGGCTCTGACACCCACACTGGGCTCCACTCTCCCACATGGGCCCCTCTTAGCCTGCTCGAGGTCGGAATGTCCACTCTGGGCTACTGGGCCCCCCTCAACAGAAAGGGAAAGGAAGAGAGAGCTTTCACTGTTCTTTCAAAACTCATGGGGGCTAACTGCTCGTTTTTTCAGTGATGAAAACACTTGGCTTAAATTGATAAGAAAAGACTAATCACCTTTCCATAGGTTTGCTTGTCCAACTTTGAATAAAATCCAAAACACATATATGGCTCTTCCTGGTCTATACCTTGCCCTCACCTTCTCCCACTCTCCCCCTACCTCCCTGGATGCCCCACACTGGCCTCCTTCCCTGTTGTACCTCTAACATGCTAAGCTCACACACGCCTCAGGGCCTTTGCACCTGTGTGGCCTTCAGCAGAATCATCACCCTGCCACTCCTCACTCGGATCTCAGCTCTAATCTTATCATCTTAGTGAAGTTGACCCAGACAATATATTTCTTTCATTCATTGACGTAGTGAAATATCTACTGAGCGTGTACTGCCAGCCAGGCCACGGTCTAGGTGTATGGCTAGACAAATAAACAAAACGAAGTGTTTTCTGGTCTCAAAAATGTACACTCTGTTTGGGGGAGAACACATACATCATCTATAAATTTCCATTCCATTGTGCGAATAATCCTCAACTTGTTTATTAATTACTTTTCGTTCTCTAATGCTGTGGAACACCCCCAACTCAGCACTGTGAAGTGCCCATAATTCTGTGGGTCAGAAATTCTGAGAAGCACAACTAAGGTGCTTTGTTTCTGCTCCAGGATGTCGGGGGCCTCAGCTGGGATGAGGCAAATGGCTCGGGGTGATTGAAAAGCTTGGGGTGGGGACAGCCGGGGCTGAACAATCCACCTTTGAGATGATGTCTTCATTCACAGGCATGGGACCTAGGTGGGGATGGCCAGAAGGCTGGGCTCCACGGGGACTGTGTCTTACACATGACCTGTCCACGAGGGCAATCTTGCCAGGTTTCTTACACAGTAGCTCATGCTTTTTGTGACCCATACTCAGTTGTCGCGTTGGGTCCCTCTCCCATATCTGTTAGTTTTAGAGGTCACCAGCCCACCCATACTCACTGGGATGGCACACAGTCCCCACCTCTCAATGGAGGGAGTGGTAAAGAATTTTATGCCATGCTTAAAAAATAAGACACACTCTACTGCTGATGGGCACTTGGATAACTTCCTTTCTGGGCTATTGGAATAGAGCTGCTGTAAATATTCTAGTTCAAGTCCTTCCTGAACACACGTATGTCTTCTTCTCAAGCATATACCCAGGATGGATGTTCCTGGATCCCAGGGCGCTGTGTGTTCAGTATAACACACGCTTCTGTGAGTTTTCCAAAGCACTTCTGATACACCTCCCACCAGCTGTGTGACTGTTCCAGTTGTCCCACATCCTCGTCATGTCTGGATACTGCTTGAATTTTCATTTTAGATTCAATTATATTTAATAGGACAAATCACTGGTGCCTCTGTGTCTTTTCATGCCTGTATTAGATTTTATAGCTGTCACAACAAGCTGCCACAAACTTGTGACTTAAAACAACAAAATTGATTTTCTTATGGCTTTGGAGTCAAGGGTCTAAAGTCCAGGTGTTGGCAGGGCGGCTGTGTCAGTCCTGAAGGCTTTGGGGGCGGGGGGGGGTCTGTCTCGCTGCTCCCCCTCTAGAGGCTGCGGCATTCCCTGCTCCTGCCACTTCCTCACTGCACCCCAATCTCTTCCCTCTGTTGGCACCTCCTCATCTCCTCCTCTGTGGCCAAATCTCCCTTGTCTCTTTCTTATAGGCCACTGAGATTCCACTGAGGGCCTACTTTGATAATCCAGGACAATCTCTCCATCTCAAGATCATTAAAACTTCATCCCGTCTGCAAGGCCCCTTTTGCCGTAAAAGGGAAGCGTCACAGGGTCCAGGGATGAGACATGGGTATCTTTGAGAGTCACTATTTAGCCAGCGCACCGCCCCCTCCTGCTCACCAGAACTTGCAGCTTCTCCCCTGCCCCCCGCACCCATAGCACGCCTCTGTGTGGGAACAGCATTTCTCAACGCTCTTTATAAGGCCCTCCTGCCTCAAAGGGCCTCGCCCGGGTCCCACCCCTGCTCTGTCCAGGTTCTTCCTTCCCCGGTGGGGCCACAGGGGCGAATGTTGGCGCCACCTGGTGGAAGCCCAATATCCCAGCAGGTGAGCGCCGGCTAGAAGTACAACCAAGACCCACATGTAATTTTAAAATATTCTGATAGCCATATTGAACATGTAAAAAGAAGCAGGTGAGAATAATTCCCATCATATATTTCATTGAACACAATATATTTAAGACATTATCAATTCAACACATAATTAACAAAAACCTAATGTGTTCTTTTGCGTTCCTTTGTTTCATACCAGGGCTTTGAAATCCTGCGTGTACTCACACTTGGAGCAGCTCCTAATGTATACCAGTCACATGCCGAGTGCTTGAGACCCACTCACGGTGAGTGGCTGCTGTAGTGGACGGCACAGCTCTAGAAGTCTGGGTGGAAGAGAGACGGGGGACTGAGGTGGGGGCTCTGAGAAGGAGCCTGGGGAGGGGCCCTCGAGGAGGGGTGGCTGGTGATAAGGGCAGGGTCTGGCTGTCCAGATGGGGCCTTGGTCTGGCCACAGTGCCGGGTTCTGAGGCTTGGGCAAGGGGAGGAGGTGCAGGCTGGAGTTCCAGTTCCCATAATTCTTTCAGCTGTTGTTGCCTGTTTTTAGTGTCATATGCGATCCAAATCTAATATCATGAAGGTTTTACCTTATATTTTCTTCTAGAAGTTTTGTTGTGGTAGGTCCTTTATTTAAGTCTAGAATTCCTATATGACCTGGCATTCCAGTCCTAGGTATATAACAAAGATAATTGAAAACATATACCCATGCTAAAACTTACACATAAAGGTTCATAGCACATCACTCGTAATAGCCAAATAATGGAAACAATCCAATGTCCAACAAGTGGTGACTGGATAAACAAAATACCGTACTTATTATATATGATAAATGGAATATGGTTTAGCCATAAAAAGGAGAAATTACTGATCCATGCTACATTAATCGATAAACCCCGATAACATTGTGCTATGTGAGAGATTCAAAAGGACACATATCACGGCCTTCATTTACAGTTGACCCTCTGCCCAGTGGAAAATCCAATTTGACTCTCCAAAAATTAAACTACTAATAGCCTATTGTTGACCGGAGGCCTTCCCAATAACATAAACAGCCGATTAATATATCTGTATGTATATACGTTACCTACTGTGTTCTTCTAACAAAGTGAACTAGAGAAAAGACAAAGTTATTAAGAAAATCATAGGGAAGAGAAAATCATCTGAGAAAGTTCTGCACATTAAAAGAAACAATCAACAGAGTGAAAAGGCAGCCTAGGACATGGGAGAAAATATTTGCAAATCATATATCTCACAAGGAATTAAAATTCACAAAATGTAAAGAACACCTACGATTTAACAACAAAACAAAGACTTAATTTTCAAAATGGGCAAAACACTTGAAAAGACATTTCTCCAAAGAAGATATACAAATGACCAACAAGCATATGTAAATATTTTCAACATCACTGATCAGTGGAAAAATACAAAGCAAAACGACCTCACACCCAGTAGGATGGCCAGTACCAAAAACTCAGAAAATAACAAATGTTGGGCAGCATGTGGAGAAATTGGAACCCTGTACACTGTTCCTGAAAATGTAAAATGTTGAGTTCGTCATGGAAAACACTACGGAGGATCTTTACACAATAAAAATAGGCCTACTGCATGATCTAGCCATCTCACGTCTAGTTACATATTCAAACATATTGAAAGCTAAATTGAGAAGAGATATTCACACAACCACATTTAGTGTAGCATTATTCTCAATAGCCAAGAGGTGGAAACAACCCAAGTGTCCATCAGTGCAGGAATGCATAAACAAAAATGTCATATATATGTACAATAAAATGCTCTTTTGCCTTAACAAGGGGGGAAATCTGAAACGTGCTACAACATAAATGAACCTTGAAGACCTTTTACTAACAGAAATAATCCAGTCAAAAAGGACAAATTCTGTGTGATTTCACTTATATGAGATATCTAAAGTAGTCAAATTCATAGGAACAGATTAAAAAACCCAAAAGGACTCTAAAAAAATAAAGTCTTTAGATGTGAAAACAACAAGAACAAATAACCACCTCATGAGAGACACAAGGCCCCTCATACATACAGACTGTGACTCCAGCACTGGATGTTTGCTGACACCCCTGGGGACACAGCACAGCAGACTGCCAGGAGTGGTTAATGAATGTATTTCTGGGAGGGTTCAGGGGCCACATCCACCTGTGACCAATCACAGATGGGCTTCACCTGTGAAATATTTAGGCCTCCAATAGTTAGGATGAAAGTTGCTGTGTGGAGCCTCTGGAATGACGCTAGAAAGTACTAGGACGCAAGACCCCTAGGGTTTCAGAGCAAGGCCAAACCTTCTGGAGAAACAAAGAACAGCTCCTGAGAGGCTTCTAAGCCTTCCCAGAGACAGACAATCTCAAAATTGGACATAAAGTGCTCAGGTAGCCAGAGATTCTCATCACAATCTGGGTTCTATCAGACCCATCAACTCATCAGGTCAGGTGGGGAGAGAAGCATCCGTCCTAAACGGTAGTGGTACATCCTGGATGAGACAAGGACAGGCAGCCCAGACTGTCGCTGCATCTGGCACTTTGCTCTGATTCCTGTTATGCAGCTCTCACCTGGAGACTCATGGAGGGGTCACTGTGACCAGACGACAAAGGAGAAGGCTCCATAAACACCAAATGGAGCACAGCCCTCAGTGCCCAGGTCACCAGCTCCCCCCCCCTCAGTCTTCCCTGATGCTATTCTTCAGCCTGGAGTCACGAGCTCTGTCACTTCCTGTTCACACAGATTGCCTAGAGATCTGGCTAACTTGTTGACTCTTGTGACATAGGTTTTGGGGTAAAAGCATTTGTGCTTTTCTGTAGTGCTTCCAAGCGATGTTGAAAACATCAGACTCCAGAGTATGTCACCAAGGACACAGTCCCAGAACCTTTTCTATGTGACTCTCCTAATCTTAGACTTCTGCCCTGCTTTGATCACCAAGTATCCCAACTCAAGCCTCTGCATCCGTGGTACCCTATCCATCCTCCATTCCTCTTGGCTCTCTAGCCTCCTGACCTCGCCAGATTCTTTTATCTCTGTCCCTGTGTGATCCTTCCCATGGTCCATGTGGGCCTGGACATCTGGTCTTTCCTCTGGAACCCATGTCAGCACACTAATCTATGTCCTCAAGAATCTTACCATTCCCTCATGTCCCCATCTCACCCTTCACTACCATTGATGCTGGAAGAAGGGCCCCCTCAACTTCACTGCACCTGCTGGGTTGCTCTTCCCTTAACAGGTGGGTCCGCCACCAGAGTCCACCACCAAGGTCCCCAACCCTAAAGCCATTCCCACTATAAAGCCCTGCTCCATGGCCCCACTTCATCCTCTTAATATCAAATGACATCGCACACCCCCAATCCCCACTCAAGCTCTAAAATTCCTCATCCCCAGTGAACCCCATCCTGCCAGGCCACACCTCACTGCCCACCTCTGCTTTCGACACCCCACCTCTTGGGCAGGTCTTGAGAGGACCCAGACCGGACCCAACATCAGTAGCCATAAAAGCAAGACAACTCAGATGGGAGATTCTATTTCTCAATTCTCATATCATGTGTGTGGACTCTCTGTAGGAAACACACACCATCTTTGGGAAGAAAACATTGAAAGAGCAAGGTGAGGACAAAAATGTCTGTCTTGAGGAGGAAGCCAGATGGGAGCTGGGTCAGATGTTTGTCAAGGCCATTCAGGGCTGAGAGCAGCCAAGATCTGTGTGTCCACTAGATGGCGCCCTCCGCACCGCTGCTCTTTTAAGGCCTTGCATTTACCTATGTGTAAATAGAACAAGGTTGGCGATCAGGGCCACCTGGCTCAGGAGCCTTTCAGGCTACACTGGTGTCATAGAAAGTAAAACCATTTTGCTTGCCACAGAAAGGAAATGTCACAGCTCACAGGAAGTACTCCTCAGATACTGGGCAGTGGGGCTTATTCTGTCACCCACCCTGGTACAGAAATGGCAATGTGTCCCATGTTCATATGCAAAAGCCGTGACAAAGCTTTCCTTTCGGGCCTGTGTACTTGATCCTGGTAAAGTCTTGTCCCCTTAGTCAGACCTCCTGGTGCTTCCCCTGCCCGATGTGAGGTTCCTGCTTCCTCTCACCACCTCTGACAATTGTGCTATCAGCCGGCAGGGCTGCCCATCGTGTTGGGAAGTGGTGATGATGCACTGAAAATGGCTCTGGTGGCCGTGTCACATGCTCATTGGCCAGGGGCAAGACCAGGTCCCATCCCTAGGGATGCCACATCCTCCGTGGAAAGGACCAACTTCGTCTTGGATTAACACGAGTCACTCTCACTCATTTCTTCTAGAAGAGGAACGATTCTCCAGGTATAGAGTCCTAACCTAACCAGGACTGAAACCAACAGAACACTCCTTACATTTTCAACGGACGCGGTTATTTCACTAATAAGACACAAGATCACAAAAATCGTTGTGGATAAAGTGGCCGATTCTCTCATGGATAAGATGAGGAAATTCCTAACAGATCAATTAAGAGCACATGCAATAGAACACACGATCATAATCTTAAACCCAATTTTAACATTTCTAATCAAAACAATGCTTCTGTACATACTGAACACCACAGTTTTTTTTTGTTTTTTTTGTGTTTTTTTTGAGGCACTGTCTCACTCTCTCTTGCCTGGGGCAAGTGCCGTGGCGTCAGCCTAGCTCACAGCAACCTCAAACTCCTGGGCTCAAGCGATCCTACCATCTCAGCCTCCCGAGTAGCTGGGACTACAGGCATGTGCCACCATGCCCGGCTAATTTTTTTCTATATATATTTTTAGCTGTCCAATTAATTTCTTTCTAATTTTGGTAGAGACGGGGGTCTCACTCTTGCTCAGGCTGGTCTCGAACTCCTGAGCTCAGAATGATCCGCCCGCCTCGGCCTCCCAGAGTGCTAGGATTACAGGCGTGAGCCACCGTGCCCGGCCTGAACACCACAGTTTAAGTTGCATATGATGGGTTGGATGTGAAACATTTCCAAAACAAGGTCACGTATTTCTTCAATAAAATGATGCATCTAAAACCAGCAAAAAGGATTGTGGTGTAATTTCTACTGATACATCCATCGCAGTCTCTGCATAATCATCCAGAAACCTAAAAGGTACCATCGCATATCATTTTGTAAAATATGAGGTCTCCTGGTAAATTTACAGCAATGATTGTCAAGGTGTTACTAATTATAAAGGCTGCACATTATTATAATATCTTCTGGAACAAAAAGAGATTCCTGTTTTTGTCCCTGAACTAGCCACATTTCCTGTTACCACCCACAATAGACAGGAAATTTCGATTAATATCCTGCGTTTTTCAGCAGCCCCACCTCAACAAAGATAAACGTCCTGAAACTGCGGAAATAACGTTATTTAGCTGGACTGAGGTCTCATGCCTGTTTCTCTGCTGACCGCCTGATCCTGCTGGGGTGAGTCTCTGGGCTGTACTTGAGGAGGGGAGGGGTCTCAATGTGGGGAGAACCATGAGATGGGGAGGAGATCTCCATGGGATCTGGGGTGCTGAGGGCCAGGAGCCCTCAGGGTGTACAGAATGGGGAGATTTCAGAGAATGAAATCCATAGTCCAGTCCTGTGGGTGGACTGCAGTCCTGCTGCTCAGATAGAAAAGCTCCAGCGGGGAGACAAGGACAGACCTGGTGCCTTGGGGGGACTCATCCTAAGTGAGGGGAGGAATCCAAAGCAGATCAGAGTGGAAAGGGCCTCTTTGAAGACTGAGGTCAGACTGTAAATAGGGCCACGAGCAGTCTATTTGGGGGTGGGAAGACTTCGAGGGACAAATTTTGCTTGTGTCAGAAAAAAAGTGAAGCTCTGAGGATGTGAAATACTCTGTCAGTGTGAAAGCAACCCTGGAAAGACACTGCACACTCTGACATATCCTGAGTCCTAGACTCCCCTGTCGCTCCTCTCTCTCTGTAGTCTTGGGGCTCATCACTCTCCAGTGTGGTCCACACATCTCCACACTTTAAGCTCAAGCACTCCCGGGACTCCAGGCTCTGGACTCCTGCACGCCCACACTCACTGTTTCCATGTGTCTGGTCCCTGCACTTTCCAAGGTTTTCTGGGCCCTGGGCCTCATCCTCCTCCCCTGCCCAGGCTCCTATTTGGCCTCTGCTGGGGTATAACTAACTTTCATTAACTAACAAATCTTCTCGCTGTCCTCCTATGTGACAAAGGTGGAGTCTGTGCTTTTCCACCGTGCTCCCACCCATAACTGTGATGCTGTAACTACCCCACCCAAAGCCCTCCTTGAGATCAAGCTGCCCAAACCTCTCCCTGGGCAGAGTTGGACACTGGGAAACACTGGCCCTGTCTCTGGAAACCTCTATCGCTTTTCTCTATTACCCATGCAAGGCAGGCCCTTATTCCCCACCCTTCCCCAGGTGGTGGCCAGGCCCCTCCTCTGCTCAGACAGCCCCTGCTCAACCTGCCACCCTCTCCTGAAAGACTTGCTGCCTCAGCTTCAAATGCCTCCACCATATTGCTGACTTCTCCCTCCTCCAACTTGTGAATTCTTTCCTCGCTGAGATTCTCACCTGTCTCTCACCTTTATCCTTTGTGCCAAGAACAGTATTGGCCCATTTACTGGAACCCCCTGCACTAACCCTCTAGGTCCTGAGGCCCTGCAGATTTTTGTCTAGATATGCATCATTCTAACTCCCTGGACAGACACATACACACACACACACACACACACACACACACACACACACATGCACACATGCACACACACACATACTCACACACACACAAATGGGCCAATGGCTGCCCCTACCCCAAATTGCACTGGAATTGGACTAAGCCCACTGCCTTTGACTCCTGGCTCTCAGTGTGTCCACAAGGGGCCTCCCTGAAGCCACTTCCTTCTGAGGTGGGCTGGGGATTTCTCTCTTCCCTTAAGGAACTCCTTTCACACTGACTATGCTTTGGAGCCTTCCAACCTCTCATCTCCCCACTGACCAGGACCCCATTCTCCCTGTCCTCACTGTCCACCTCTAATGCCCTGCACCACACAGATTCTGAATTGTTTCTTCAAAAGTATTTACACATTGCAGTGGGTACCCACGTCCCCAAGCTGCTCCTTCACACCTCCCAGTTGCCCACATCTGCAGAGTTTTGCCCACAGCTGCAAGGCTCTCTCCCGCTTTCTGAACACAGCCAGCAGTCAGTGTCTCACTGGCACATAGATCTAAGGGTCCCCAAACTGAGGTCACCTCTGTGCTGCAGTGTATACTCCCAAGCCTCCGTGGGATCAGGCTTAATTCTCCCATTGAACCTGATCATTGCCAGGTTCCTTGCCCAGCTCTGCTTGGATTCCCTGGAACGCTCCTCTGTGATTCTCTTTAAACACCATCTCATGGTTTGCCTCTACAAAAAGAGACGCAACGGTTAGTATTGGCAGTAGTCCTAGGATGCTAACTCTACTGATAATTTTGGGAATTGAATACTCCCCAAGGAAGCCAGTGAGTACCTCATCACAGCTGCTAGGTGGAGGGCTGACAGTCCCCAGCTCATGGGTCACTGTGGGATCACTGATATTTCACTTTGGTTGATCTTGGATGAACTGCAGGGGACGCACCGCTGCTAAGTCATCTCTGGGTTTGATAATTCTAGGGGAAATGACAAAAACAGATGGCTGTTTTTGTGCAAATTTGCTGCAAAATTGCATGGCCGCCAACATGGGGCATTGATGCATTGAAAACAAATGACAGACTCATACCAATCACTCAACAGTTTAAAGTATCATGTGATGCCTTTGGAGATTTGTATTTTTTACTTAGAGTGTTTTCTGTGTTCAGGCTCCTTTTTGATTCCATATGAAATATAGGATGGTTTTTACTAATTATGAGGGAAATGATATTGGTATTTTGCTGGGAATTGCATTGAATCTGTAAATCACGTTGGGCAAAATGGACGTCTTAATATTGATTCTTCTGACTACATGAGCATGGGATTTTTTTCCATTTGTTGTGTCATCTATAATTTGTTTCATCAGTGTTTTATATTTCTCCCTGAAGAGATGTTTCATCTCTTTGATTAAGAATATTCCTAAGTATTTTCTTAACCTACCATGAATTGTATTGGGTTCTTGATTTGATTCTCAATGCAGCTGTTATTAGTGCATAAGAATCTTAGTGATTTATGTACATTAATTTTGTAACCTGAATCTTTCCTGAATTTATTTATCAATTCCAGCAGTCCTTTGGAGGAGTTATTAGGGTTTTCTAGATATAAGATCAAATCATCAAAAAACAGGGATAGGCCAGGCGCGGTGGCTCACGCCTGTAATCCTAGCACGCTGGGAGGCCGAGGTGGGCGGACTGTTTGAGCTCAGGAGTTCGAGACCAGCCTGAGCAAGAGCGAGACCCCGTCTCTACTAAAAATAGAAAGAAATTAATGGGACAACTAAAAATATATAGGAAAAAAATTAGCTGAGCATGGTGGCACATACCTGTAGTCCCAGCTACTCGGGAGGCTGAGGCAGGAGGATCCCTTGAGCCCAGGAGTTTGAGATTGCTGTGAGCTAGGCTGACACCACGGCACTCACTGTAGCCTGGGCAACAAAGCGAGACTCTGTCTCAAAAAACAAAACAAAACAGGGATAGTTTGACCTCCTCTTCTCTGATGTGGATGCCCTTTATTTCTTTCTCTTGCCTGAATGCACTGACTAGGACTTTCAGCAGTGTGTTGAATAGAAGTGGTGACAGTGGGCATCCTTGTTCTGTTGCAGTTCTTAAAGGGAATGCGATCAACTTTGCCCCATTCACTATGATGTTGGCTGTAATTAGTTTAAAATACTTTTATTGGAATAATATTGAATTTAAAACATTATGAAACATGTTATTTGAATTCTTAGAAATCACTAAATTATAATATTTTCAAATTTATATCCTTCTAATTCGAACTTTTTGATCATTTAATTGCTTCTGAATTAATTTTTTCCCAGATATGGTATTTTACAACGACTTTACCTCTTTTATTTCAAAACATTAAGGAAGTACAGATGTTTTGGATACATGGCTTGATTTAGGGCTATAAATGGCTTTAATTATTTTGAGGTATGTTCCCTCTATGCTTGTTCAGGGTTTTCATCATGAAGATATGCCGGATGTTATTGAATGCTTTTTCTGCATTTATTGAAATGATCATATAATTTTTGTTTTTAATTCTGTTTATGAGCTGAATCCCATTTATTCATTTGTGTATGGTAACCATCCTTGCATCCCTGGGATGAAACCCACTTCATTAAGGTGAATTATTTTTCTGATTTGCTGTTGGATTCGTCTTGCTAGTATTTTCTTGAGGGTTTTTGCAACCATGTTCATTAAGGACATCAGCCAGTAACTGTGTGTGTGTGTGTGTGTCTGTGTGTGTGTGTGTGTGTGTGTGTGTCCCTTCCTGGGTTTGGTAATGGGGTGATACTGACTTTAAAGTATGAGTTAAAGAGGATTTTCTCCTTCTCAATATTATGGAACAGTTTCAGTAGGATAGGTAATAGCTCTCCTTTGTAGGTCTGGTAGAATTCAGCTGTGAACCCA
>RJWJ010040416.1:0-13982 GCA_004363605.1 Indri indri
GTCCCGAGTTTTAGTGGCAGGCAGCCCTGGAACCTGTGGGGGATCCTGGAAAGGGAGAGAAGGACCAGAGTCCCCTGAGGGAACCCTGGGTGGGGAGATTTATTAATATTTTAGACACAAAGCAGTCTTCGTTTTGCAGAATGATTCCTCAGATGAGTTCTTTAAGTGACATATATTTATGTTAGGACTTGATTTACACACAACCTACCAAGAATATATTCCCTGTGATATATGAAATAAATGTGAAATAATGTCACACCCGTGTTCCTAAAGACGGGAGGCATGTGCTTTTTCTGCATGTCTGGTTTGCCACCCACAAGATGTCATCTCCCACACCATCCTGGATAGAAGAGCCTATGGCACACAAGCTGACTCGACACTCACACTGATGTCACCAGATCAAAGGAAAAATATGTAGCTCTCATGATCAAAATAAAAATGTTTCCCTAATAAAATTGCCATTGCTATAGCTCATTTTTAGTCACACTATTTTATTTAATGGTACGGTCCTTGCTGTATGTCAGGTACTGTCCCAAGCACTTTACTAACATTAACTCATTTAATTCTCATGGCAATCAATGAGGTAGAACAATATCCCCATTTTACAGACGAGGAAACCAAGGTACAGAATGGTAAAGAAACTAACCCCACAGTTTCAAATATAGGATAGAGCAAGCATAGCATTTCACGTATATCCAAAGAGGGCATAGGTTAAAACAGGTTAAGGAAAACAGATTTAAGGGTGAAGTGTGGCTGGTGGGTTTCCAAGCTAATGACTTGGAACTTTTAACAGCAGTTCTAAAGTCCGGCTGTCTATGTCTATGTTACAGAGGCAGCAGGGATTTTGAGTCTTGAAGACCCAGGTTTGATCCTCCTGAGTGGAGCTGGGCCCTCCACTGGCTATGTAGCATTGAGCAAATCACTGGTTGTCTGTGGGCCTCGGTTACTCATCTGGGGATGGGGAGGTACATCAGTTGGCTATTGCTTTGTAATGAACCAATCCCCAAATGAGTGGTGTAAACAACCATCTATTACTCTCAGAGTCTGTGGGTTGGCTTGTGGTTCTGCTGAGCTGAGTTCACTCATGTATCTGCAGTCGGGTGAGTCTGCTTGTCTTGGCTTTCCCACGTGTGTAAGGGCCTGAGCAGGGGCAATGGGGCTGAGCAGGCTCTACTTCACACGGTTTCTAATCCTCTGGCAGGCTAGCTGGGGCTTGTTCTCCTGGCAGTGGAAGGGTTCCAAGACACAAGACACAAAACAGTTCTCTTGAAGCCTACGCTAAGAGCTAGCACAACATTCCTTCCACTGCTTTCCATTAGTTAAAGCAAGCCACCAGTATTTACAGGAGTGGGGAAGTAGACTCCACCTCTTGGGGAGAGGAGTTACAAAATGACTTTGCAAAGAGCGCATGTACAAGGAGGGGTGGACTGTCAGGGTCATTTATGCAATCAATCTACCACAGGAGACAAACTCTCCCCAGACTCAGAGGAGCGTGTGGGGTGGTAGGGGAACTCAGACAACTGTACTCAAAGACCTGACTGCTTTTAAAAATTGTCAGCAGCCCACAGATGGCAGTGCTTCTGAGTATGGTACCCTACCTCCCATGGGGGGTCGTGGGTTCCTGTTTTAATCTGTTTGTGAGACTGGGGCATTTATAAAGAACAGAGAGTTTATTTCTTACAGTGCAAGATCAAGGATCTGGCAGATATGGTGTCTGGAGAGGCTTGTTCTCTGCTTCATAGATGGTGCCTTGTGGCTGCATCCTCACATGGTAGAAGGGCAGAAGGACAAAAGGTGCTATGAACAGCTCCCTTGCATCTCTTTTATAGTCAGTCCCATTCATGACAGCAGAGCTCTCATGAACTAATCACCTCCCCGCAAAGTTCCACCTTTCTAATACCATCATAAGAGCTTTGGAGGGACACATACATTCCAATCATAGAAGTTCCTAGAACAGGCCTGTGTCCTCCCCCTTAGCAGGCCGCTGGGAAAGGCTCACAGAAGTGAAAGGAAACCGAGAAGCAGAACAGTTACTGCTCCCACGCCCAGAACAAAGACAGACTTCAGGTTCTCTGGAATCCGAGAAGCTCCCTTCCCTTCTGCAAGCTCTCCTCCCTCTCCGGGCAGCCCCACCTCTACCTCGAGGGAACTTGGGAAGCTATTACCTGACTTTCCACTCAACAGCTGAAGACACATAAGGACGACTTGTTCAAGGTCACCAGCTAACTGGGGAGGACCCCGAGCCTGGTCAGGGAACTTACCAGGCCGGCTTGACAGGCTGTAAGAGTAACTAACTGGCCCTTGCGTGAACCACCTGAGTACAGGTGAGTGGTGTTGCCTTACCTCACCGATGCCTTTTAGATAACACAGGTGGAGCCCTGCAAACCCACCCTCACTGGATCTTCACACCCACCTGCTCTTCCATTCCACGACCTCAGCCTCTAGCTTGCCTCTCCCAACCCTCCTCCACATTGCCTTCCCAGAACACTGGTAGGATTGCATACATCTCTGCTTAAAATAAAGTAAGTTAACATTTACTGAGCTCTTACAGTGGGTGAAGAGCTGTTCCAAGCTCTTTGCTTGAATTAACTTGTGTAACATTGACAACAATTCTGTGAGGTAGTCACTGGTGTTATCTCCATTTTACCGATAAGGAAACTGAGGCAAAAGAGGTTAAAGTGGCTGACTCAAGGTTAGGATTTGAACTCAGGAAGTCTGGCTCCTGAGCCTGGGCTTCTCAGGCCAGAAAACCCCTCTCTGTAGGTCTCTGTTTTTCTAATAATAAGTAGTAACAACAACAATAACAATGTTTAAATTGCATGGATTGCTTACTATAGGTTAGGCCCTGTTGTGGCCATGTTACATGCATGAACTCATTTGATTCTTAACCATAGTACTAGAGTATTAGGGGGTACTATTATTACCTTTATTTTATAGATAAGGAAACTGAGGCATAGAGTCCCACAACAAGGATGGGTTGCTAGACAGTCGGGTCCAGAGCCAAGCTCTAAACCACTGTACCATCGTGCTAAGGGCTATTTTCAGCCCATGGGTCCGGAATCCAAGGCTCTTTGGGTTCATACAGCATGATCTCTGCATATCCAGCATATTTCGTGTCTTAGTCTATGCACATCTTTTTCCTTCCCAATAAGACTGAAGCTCCACAGGCTATATATATATATATATACACATATATATATTTTATCCACTAAGAGTCGTAATTTTTTTTTTTTTTTTTTTTTTAGACAAAGTCTCACTCTGTTTCCTGGGCTAGAGTGCAGTGGCATCATGGTAACTCACTGCAACCTTAGGACAGATTTTAAATCTAGTATTTGTCTCAGTTTCCCAAATCACCAAGGGGGCTATCATATGGTAGCAGGGGTCATGTCTGTTGAATTAAAGCACAGGACTTCAGAAGGGTCTCCAGATCCTCTCACAGGAATGAAGTGGCCACCCACCAGGATGGGAACATTAGACTCCTTCCTGGACTTGCTGTCTTGGCCTCCAAACCCACGCTAAACCCTGGATCCTTTTTGTGAACCCCATCCTATTTAATATGCCCCCAGGGAGCTTTCAGCTTAGAGAAGGCATCATTACAGCAAAGACAAGTGAATGCTCTGTAAATGGAGTCCCTAAAGTAGCAAATATTTGCCTCACTCACAACAGATTATGAACTTGGTGGTTAAGCCTCAGGAATGGCCAGCATTTCCCTATGACTATAACATTATTTTCCCCTTGAAAGGTAGAGAGGGTCTGGAAGAATGCTTCTCATTTTACAAAAGGAAAAATTAAGTTACTCAAGGTCCGCCAGCAAGCGAAGGGTGAATTGAGGGCTAGAATCCTGTGCTTTTAATCAGGAGATGGGGTGAAGTGACCTCACAAGAACCACCTCAGATTGGGGTTTCCATCATCTGTACCTGTCAGCTCCCCCATTCTAGGGAAACAGGTCTAGGGATTTAAAACTTGCGAAGGCACTGCAGACTTGGAAGCACAAGGCTTTGGGCCCCTCCTGAATGTGCTCAAGAGCCTGACTTGGGGCCCTCAGGCCAGGATTCTTCCAGTAACGCCCAAGGCTCTCCACAGGTAGGCCTTGCATTCGGTTCACGATTGTTTACAGAGGGCCTACTATGTGCCAGGCCCCATTGGGAAAGACCTCACTGACTCCCCCTAACAATCCTGTACATAACCATCCCCCTTTTAGAGATAAGGGCCCAGATTCAGAGAGGTAAAGACAAGCAGGAGTCCCCGCTCCAGTGTTTTCAGCCACAAAGCACTCTCCTGTCCCGCGCCCCAGAGCGCCTCACTTCCAGGGGCAGTGAGGTGTGCTGCCTAATGGTTAAGAGCACCTGAGTTTGAATCCCCACCCACCGAGCACCTGTGACCCACAGAAGTTATTTAACGCTTTTCCTCAGTTACCTCATAAATAAAATGAGCATAAAAATGCCTTTCTCATAGGGCTGTTGGGAGAATAGAGGAGATAAAGCACATAAAGTTCTGTGAGAGAAGCCTAGACGGCAGTAGAGGAGTGTGTGTGTATTTGTATGTGAGATTTATCCCCCCCATGAAGGGCGCCAGGTCCCCAGACTCTACCTGGTCCGGCGTTCCTTCCGCTTCCTGAGCGTGAAATCCAGGATGGCCCAGGACTGGGACAGGGTGACCCTGGGGAGGCCGGTCTGCAGGAAGTGGCCGAGCCGAAGGACAAGCGATGGGCGGTTTGGGCCATAAAGGAGAGATCCCAGGGTGGGAGACACAGAGTCATGGGGTTAGGGAAAGAGGAGGGGACAGCAGGTGGGCGCCCCAGAGGAATTTCCTGTGTCTGTCACCCGGCTGGCGCCCCAGAAGCCCGGAGCTGGGGAGAGATGGGCGCCCTGAGGTGCACGACCCGGCGTTTGGTTCTCTAGGAAGGATGCTGCTAAACAGTTTGCAGAGGTTAATAAGGTCCCTGACCCCAAGCTGTAGCTGCTCTCCGTCCTCTTGGCTGACCTGCCCCGCAGCGGAAGGACAGAGAGCAATTCCTTCGGACCCGGGCCGCCGAGCTTGACTTCGTCGTGTGCCGCTGGCCTTGGGTCTGCTGCCGGGCAACCGCGCGCCACCCCCGCGGACTTTGCTCCTCCCGCGCAGGCGAGCGCGTGATCCCGGGCGGATCCAGGCCGGGTTTTGCGGCGGAGCGGTCGGGCAGCGAGCGCTGATTCTTCATCTGTCGTTGTCTGCAGCAGTTGGCGGCGGGACATCATGGTGCTGGACGAACTGTGGGCCGCGCTGTCTGGAGCCTCCGGGGCTGCCCTGGCCTGCTGCTTCGTGGCAGCGGCCGTGGCCCTGCGCTGGTCCGGGCGCTGGACGGCGCAGGGCGCGGCGTCCCGGGCGCGGCAGAAGCAGCGAGCCGGCCTGGAGAGCATGAACAAGGCGGCGCAGCGCTTCAGGCTCCAGGTGATGGCCGGGGCGGTGGGCACGGGGTGGGGTTCCCCCAGCAGCTCTTTCCGCCTCCTGGACGCGCGGAGGGCAGCACAGGTGTATTACTTTCCAGAACCTCTCCTCGCCCTAATGCCTTAATGCATTCTGCCCTCTTTGTGAGCCAGGTGGGGCGGGGAGGAAAGAAACGAAAGGTCGCGGAAGGCCATCGCTGCATTGGGTCAAAGAGCAGCTTTGCTCTGTGCCAAAGAACGCTAAAACGCTAGCGTGACAACCAATAGGGTGCTAGGTTTTAGGATTTGGAATCACGGAGTGATGGCCCAGGGAATCCAGAGAACTTAGAGTTCAAGCTCCTTGATTTGTGCATGAGGATCCTGAGGGAGCCAGAAAGAGACTTGCCAAGTGCACAGGGAGTTATTGGCAAAGCCGGGATAACAGGCTAACGGGGAAGTCTCCCCAGCTCCTGCGCTCCTGCTGTCGTTTCCAACCCCTGGCGAGCCTCTTCCGTGGGTGATCTGTCAACAAGCTTCGCTTCTCTCTGCGCTGCCCGTGGATTATCTCAGTGTGTGTATTGGGGGCGGGGGGAGTTCAGTGCCTGGCTGTGGTGGGGAGAGACCGCTTGTAGCCCCCACTTTCCTTCCTGGTGCAGGAAACCCTGGCCCCAGTTAGAAGCCCAAAAGCTGAACTCTGAGAGATGTTCTTATGTGCCAAGGGAGGGAGAACTTGCTGAGTGTTTGTGGGAGCTGACAGGTGGGAAGGCTTTGCAGGTGATGGGGACAGCCGGATTCAGGAGGGCATACCTAGATGGGAAGCAGAGAGGAAGTCACAGAAAATTGCATTTAGCAGATGCTCAGCAAGTGATTTTTGAGAACTTAGGTGCCCAGCAGGACTCCCCAGGCTCCCTCTTGTGTAGAGGAGGGGAGCAGGGCAGAGATACTAGGAAGGAAGACTGAGCTTTGGATGCCATGCCCAGGGTGTGGCCTTGAATGTGTTGAGATTTTGGCTGGCTGTAATCCTATGAATTTACTCTGTGCCATCCCTGGGCCTAGGAAATGTCATATTTAATTATTTATTGAAATTAAAATATATCTGGTTCCAGCCTCCATTTATCAAGCTGGCTGAAAAGTCCACCATCAGTCAATTTTTAGGATTTCCTCCTCCCAGACAGGGAGGGTGTTCAACCCAGACTGGCTGTCTTCCCTGTGTGAGCACAGACTCTTCACTGTCTAGCCCCCTTCTCTGGCTGGGCTCTGCAGGTGCCCCTCTCAGGGGTCCTCGTATTTATCACCAGCTCAGCCCAGACGCCCCCGGCTGCTCCTGAGGCCCCATGTCCTTCTGTGCAGCCAGCTGAACTCCGCCAGCACCCAGAGCTGCGTGGGGAGCAGGTGCAGACATCTCCCCACAGTTCCTGCCTGCGAAACTCCTCTCCCAGTCACAAAGAACCCACCTGGCTGGCAGGGGCATGGGATGGTTGAAGGATCAGTCTGTCTTCCTGCACTTCAACTCCAAGCAGCCGCATCTACATGGTTTCCTTCTGCGGTAACTGCCCTTCATTATTTTTCAGAACCAAATCTTCCAGGACAGAAGTTTTGGCTCTGAAATACAAAAAGTTGTTTACACACCCTGCCTGGGGCAGGAAAGCCTGGCCTCCATCACCAAAGCTTAGCCCTTTTAGAAGGAGAAGCAGGAAATTACTTTTTGGGTTCCCAAAGACTGGAAGAGAAAGAGAGAACTATCTCTGGAGCCTCTGTGGTTTTGAGCAATTAGCAAAGGGCTGGGGTCTTGATGAAAATAGCTTTGTGGGCCTTGGGGGCAGGTAGGAGGTGGCAGTTTTAGCTGAACTCAGCCCAGTCTTGGGACCAGCTTCTCTCCTCACTCCCAACCCCTAAGGCACCCTTGTGCTTGGCCCCGGAGTCCATGGATGGGGGGGAGGTGGGATCTGAGACAGTCTCAGCAGCCTTTCTTCTGGGGCTCTCTCAGCCCAGCCCTGACTGGCCAGGGGCACCTGAGGCAAGCGGGACCCTGCAGGCCCTGCCAGAACACAGCAGTGTGTTGTAAAGCTCCAGTCTGAGAGATTCTGGACAATGCTAGTTGGGAGCCCAGATACCTAGGTGTGTTCCAAGGAGGACATAGGCTGGACAGGCAGGGACCTAAGCACCTTCTCAATGTTCACAAACTAGTTTACTCTCTCTAGACTCTCGAGCAACTCTGGAGAAAAGTGTGTTTCTGGCAGCTGTCTCTTGGCCATGTGAGGCTTACTTGTAGTAACCTCTCTCCCATTCTTTCCCCACCCGACCTCTGACTGGTTTCTGGACTAAGGAGAAGGGACCACCGTTGATAGAATATTATGTCTGGGAGACACACCAGAGAACACCCACTCGTACCTCTGTGCCTTTGCACATCATGTTTTACCCTGAATGGCTTTTCCCACATCTCTGACAACCTGCTTATCACAGACCCACTGGTCTTACAAAATACCACTTCCTTCCTTCAACTGCCTGCTGGATTGACCTGTAGTTCTGTCTCCTAGCCTTCTCCAAACCTACCTGGCACATTCCTTTAAAACAAAATGATTCAGTTAGATGAATTGAAAGGCGAGCATGGTTATTGTGGTCTGCATGATCAAATATCTTGAAATAGAACAAAAGTGATAAAAACCATGAAGGGAAAGAAAAGAGGACAATCTAGGAGACCTGGAACTGGGACACTAGGTGGTTCGGGAGACAGAGAAACAGATAGGGGAGGAGCAATGCTCAGGTGATGGGTGTAGTATCCCTCTCTTGAAAAATTAACATGTGGCCGCGTGGTTAGAAGTTATCCGTGTACTTCCCTGCAGTCTCCCTCACCTCCCCAGATTGGCTTCCTGGAGGTGCAGATGTACTTTTGTGTCTTGTGAAAAGAGAAAATATCTCAGC
This sequence comes from Indri indri, assembly GCA_004363605.1. Classification (NCBI taxonomy): domain Eukaryota; kingdom Metazoa; phylum Chordata; class Mammalia; order Primates; family Indriidae; genus Indri; species Indri indri. The sequence goes on from RJWJ010040416.1 coordinate 8,325, forward strand.
TGCCTGATTCTAGTTGAAGTCTTAAAAATAGCTGTTAGCAGCCATGTCATCAACTCTCAACAGGGAAGAATACAGGAACGAATTAAAATTTGTGCAGAGAATGGAGGGGAACATGCTGACAGCTTTTGGCTGACGTGCACAGGGATTTTGCGGGCACCTCACAGTGGGGTTGGAGGAGATGGTGACCAGACTGTTGGTGGTAATTATCCCAGTGTGGAGGGCTCTCTGCTGGTTTTGACTTTCTTCTCCGTACTGTAGGTAATGTTTTTTTTTTTTTTTTTTTTACAATGAACTCATATAATCAGAAAAAAACCCAAATTTTTATTTTCATGGTGAGATGGGAAAGGCAAGATGCGGTACTGTGTGTGTAATATGGTTCCTTTGTGCAAAAAAGAATATATGTAAATGGCTGTATGCATTGCTGGTTTTTCATATACATTTTCTTTTCCTGCAAGAGTACATCAGAAACTATTAACTCTGGTTGCCTTTTTAGAGGAGGGACTGTACAGGGGGAACCGGGGGTGGAGGGCGTGCTCACTTTTCATTTTGTGAACCTTGAAAAAAATATATCAACAGGGATTATCTGGTGTGTTTGGGGAGAAATCATGGGCCTATTTTTGTCTTCTTTATAGCTCCCTGTATTAAAAAAAAATCCCAAATGTTGTATCAGCTTAGCAAATTCAGAGAAGTGCTCCCGATATTGAGGGCCTCAGGTACAGAGGCTGCGGGGTATGGGGACAGGGTGCTCTGCTCTGGGACTGTGGTGGGTGGGAGGGGGCAGTGGAGCCTTGGGAGAGGGGCGCAGAAGGAGTCTGGCCAGACCATGGCCTGGAAGCACCTCCTGGCACATGCTCTGGACCTTGTGGTGTGGCGTGGCAGGGATTTTAAGGGGAGAGGCAGGGCCACGTTGGACTTTGCACTCTCTGGCCCTATTGGGAAATGTGAGTCCGAGGGGCAGGCTTGGGCAGGGCAGCAGTTAGGTGGCCCCTGTGTGACCCAGGAGAAAAGGATAAGCCCTAATGAGGGCCTTGGTAGAGGGGATAGAGAGGTGACCATTTATTGATATTTTCCAGAGCTACTTAGAGAGCTTGGCGACTAACTGGATGCATGTGGGAGGGAGAGGGAGGAGCTAGAAGACACCTGTTTTCTTTCCTTAATGCCTGAAGGCAGAACCCTCCCTGAGTACAGGTACAGGTACACAGAAGAGGAGTCAGTTAGATCTGGGGGACAGCCAGGCACGGTGGCTCACTTTGGGAGGCTGAGGGGGTAGGATTGCTTGAGCTCCTGAGTTCAAGACCAGCCTAGGCAACATCGTGTGACCCTGTCTCTACAAAAACTTAAAAAAAATTAGCTGGGTGTGGTGGCACGTGTCTGTAGTCCCAGCTACTCAGGAGGCTGAGGCAGGAGGATCACTTGAGCCCAGGAGTTCAAGGCTGCAGTGAGCTGTGATCATACCATTGCACTCCAGCCTGGGTGACAGAGCAAGACCCCGTCTCTTAAAAAAAAAAAAAAAAAAGTGGAGGAGGCAATGAGCTTAGAGGGACAGGAATAGCCCAGTGGGCTGGTTCGAGCTCCATTGGGTCGGGCTGGGTGCAGGACCTGGCGGCTGTGGGACGGGTGAAGTGTCCGGAGAGAGTTAGGGCACATGGAGGGGTGGAAGCCAGGGGAGGGAAGGCCTTCTCCCAGTTCTCCCAGCCTCAGAGAGGGAAGAAAAGGTGCCTGGAGGAACCTCGAGGAGCTTCTGTATCTCCTCACATCTGGCTCCTTCTCAGACAGGCCTGCCCGTCCCGTCGGAGTCAGTGCTCTGCCGTCTCCGTCATGGCGCTCTGTTTCTCTGCTGTCTCACACTTACCGTGGCCCGGCTCTTATTTAACTCGTTCATTTTCTTGAATGCAGGCTCTCTGAAAGTGGGGACTTTGTCTGTCTTGCTTACCTCCGAATTCACCCTAACATAGTCCTTGGCACATAGTAGTTGTCCAGAACATGTCTGTTAACTGACTAAATAAATGAATGATGTAAGTAGCAGCCAAGAGGCATGAGGGGAACCAGAAGAGTGCAGCCTCTCCATGTTCAGGAGAAATCGAAGAGAGCCGGTGTGTGGCCTCGGTACCTTTGAGTGCCTCAGTGAGACATGGAGTAAGATAAAAGGAGTCCTGTACTGTGGGGTTTGGTAACTAGGATGTTGTGGTGACCTTGGCAAGAGTAGGGGAGCGTGGGGTGATAAGTGGTGGCTGTGACTCAGCGTTTGCTAATTGCTTCCGCCTTTGAGGTGGGAGCAGGCAGGCATTTGCAGGCAGGGGCTGACGCAGGGACTTCGGAGCCCTTGAGGCAGGCGGTCAGATGCCTGCTCCAGTGTCCCTCCTCCTGCAGAGCCCTTCCCTGCCCTCCCTACCCACGGGCTGCCCACTCGCGGCACCCCTTTTTATTTTCTGTAAGTTATTTCTCACTATCTAAAATCTTATTTACCTATTAACTATCTGCTCACCCCATCGCTGCCCCGTGGACTCCTGTGGGCGTGGCTTCTGGTTCACCGCTGAGCGGGTGCCTAGTGCGGTGCTTGGTACAGACCAGGCAGCCAATACGTGAAAGTAGAAATCCTCCCTTTCAGGTGTGGCCTCCAGCCACAGACCTGACCACCCAGGATGGGTCTTCTTGTTTTTGCCCTCCCCTGCTGGGAGTCGGGGGTCGGGTGCAGGTGGGCAGTCAGTGGGCAGCCTGTGCTGGGTGGGCAGAGCACTGTAGTTTACCTTTATGGTCCTGGGCAGGGCTCTTCCTCTCTTTGAGCCTCGGTTTTTTTATCTAAGCAGTGAGAATGATAGGAAGATTCAATTAAAACGCGGAGCGAACAGCATGGTGCCTGGCACACAGAAGGCAGCCATTGCTGGGCGTTGTTTATAATGGTTTAACGATCACCCGGGGCATGGCCTCTCGCTGGGCACTCCCCAGCAGGCTTCTGGAGGAGATATAGCGGCACTCTCCAGGGATGGCAAGGGCCTGCCCAGCCCAGCTTGGGCCATTTCTGGTGTCAGAGCTGCGGGTGGGCATGTCTGTGTGGATCAGCACGTGACAGTGAGCATCTGCTTGGGTATGCGTGGGGACTGAGGGGTGTGGGCCACACATGTCTGCTGCAGGCACTTGGGGCCTTCCAGGAGGCGGGTGGGAGGTTGGGGAGTGAGGGACTGATCAGAGTGTGTCTCCCACAGAACCCAGACCTGGACTCAGAGGCGCTGCTGGCCCTGTCCCTGCCTCAACTGGTGCAGAAGTTACACAGTGGGGAAGTGTCCCCTGAGGCTGCCCTCTTCACCTATGTGGGAAAGGTAAGGCCAGCACAAGCCAGCCAGGGATCCTCCCTGCAGCCTCCCCTCAACCCCCTCCACAGGCGGTAGGGAAACTTGGCCTGGACTTTGTCCCACTGAGAGCCATGGGGAGGCCACAGTGCCAGGGACTGCCAGGGAGGGAAGGAGCCAGAGCACTCTGTGTGTTTGTATATGTGTCACTGAGCATGTTGTCTCAGCTGGAAACTTGGAATTCAGCCCAGACTTCCCTCTCCCTCCTACCTCTACTCCATTGGTCATTGTGTGGTCTGTTCCCTTCTGATATGTCTCTCCTGTCCCTCCCCTTGTGTTATCCCCCTTCAGCCACCCTGGCCATCTCCCTCCATGCCCAAGCACCAGCCTCCTTGCCAGGTGCTCTCTCGGGTCCCCAGCTCTTCAGGCCCTGCTCTTGTGCTCCTCCTCTGTCCCCAGCATCTCCTCTGGCCAAGGCCTCCTGCAGCTGGGGGCACCAGCAGCTCAGCCCCGCTCTGCACTGGCTTGAGTGGGGCTCCTTTGCCAGGAAGTCTCTTTCCCTCTTCTCTGGCCCTCTCGGTGCCACAGATTCCCCTGGCTGTGCCTTCAGGGCCCAGAGCAGGAGGCATCCCTGGTGCTCCTCCCCTCCCAGCCCCAGTTAGCTAGCGAGTTAGCATTGCCTTTTTGGTGCTCACTCTCGCTCTCTAACACTACAGTTCTCATCGCCATATCGGGCTCACTTTCTCTTTCTCTTTCCCATGTCTCCTGTGGGCTCTTTGTAGACAGAGCTAGTCTTATCTGTCTTTGACCCTTAGTGCTGAACACATTGCCTTCCACGTAGTAAATGCTCAAGAGACGGGAGGGAGGGAGGACAAATTCTGCTTTATGAGTTGGCTTATATGATTTCTTGAAAGAGCATTTTTTTGTTTTTTTTTTTGTGACAGAGTATGGCTCTGTTGCCCCAGCTAGAGTGCCGTGGCGTCAGCCTAGCTCACAGCAACCTCAAACTCCTGGGCTCAAGCAATCCTCCTGCCTCAGCCTCCTGAGTAGCTGGGACTACAGGCATGCACCACCATGCCCGGCTAATTTTTTCTATATATTTTTGGTTGTCCAGCCAATTTCTTTCTATTTTTAGTAGAGACAGGGTCTCGCTCTTGCTCAGGCTGGTCTTGAACTCCTGAGATCAAACGATCCTCCGGCCTCGGCCTCCCAGAGTGCTAGGATTACAGGCGTGAGCCACCGCGCCGGGCCCTGAAAGAGCGTTTGGCAGTGAGTGTGACCCCCAGGCAGATGAACGAGTCTGGGTGAGGGTTGTGTGACAACATGTGAGGGACCGCAGCAGAGCAAGCCAGGCAGTGTTGCTCCTTCCCATCAAGTCCCTGAAAGGTCCCTGCTCTTTTTAGTCAATCATAGAGAACATTCTGTTTACAGAATATTGGCCTCCCTTCCTGCCTTGGATAGCCTGGGGACAGATTTTGCATAAGCCCGAGTGTGGCAACACAACCTGCTGGGTTTTCCTTGGGTGTCTCACAGGAGTAGGAGTATTTACTACTCATTCTACCCTGGACTTCCCTCTGTATCACCCAGTGGGGTGTGGTGTGAGTGCTCTGGGCAGATGTCCACTATTATTGTGACACTCCTTTTAGTCAAGCTCCTGCCCCCTTTACCCATTACTCCATGTGACTTGATTAACAGATTCCAGAGTTTCCGGGCCAGGTGCGGGGTAGAGGAGGGAGTGCCAGGCTCTGGGAGGCAGGGATCTGGGTCTAGCCCTGCTCTGCAGCTGCTCCCAGTGTGACCTGAGACAGGTCTGTCCCTGTCTAGTTCCTGTCTGCCTCACTGGGCACAGATGTGGCTTGGAGGAGGTGGGGGGGAGTGGTCAGTGTTCATCTTCCTCCTAGCTCGTCCGCTGCTGGGGGCATCTGAAGCCAGTGTCTTGCTCCCTTGAGTGCCCTGGTTTGCCCTGGCCCTGGAGTACCCTCTCTGTCTTGGGGTCAAAGGCTAAAAAGAGCCAGGCTGAGGCTGGGGTGAGATGTCCCCACGAAGCAGGTGCTGGGCCCTAGGTCGTCCTCTGTGCTCTGGGCCACATTGCGGGTTACTCTTTCCCTGGGTATACTTTAAAAGGCCAATTGTATACAATGTATATTTTTACCACAATTTTTTTAAAGGCCGGTTGAAGTCTACCTTGTATCTATTTTCCCCTCCCCCAGGCCTGGGAAGTGAACAAAGGGACCAACTGTGTGACCTCCTACCTGGCAGACTGTGAGACTTGGCTGTCCGAGGCCCCCAGGCAGGGCCTGCTCTATGGGGTCCCTGTGAGCCTCAAGGAGTGCTTCACCTACAAGGTACGCCCTGCCTCAGTGTCAGGCCA
>RJWJ010040417.1:0-13990 GCA_004363605.1 Indri indri
AGATTACATGATCAGATCACTCCTCCTTCTAACACCCTCCAGGGGCTTCCTAATTCACTCTGGTAATAGCCAAAGTCCTTAAATATCCAGATAGTCTGTACAATCTGGCCCCTTTATGTCTCCAGCTCATCTCCCACTTAGGCTTCCCTCCTTCACTCACTCACTTCTCACTATATTGGCCTCTTTGCTTTTCTTGGAATATACCAACCAAGTTCTGGCTCTTGGGCTGTTGTGTTTCCTATTTTCTATTCTACCTGGAATCTTTTACTTGCTGGTGACTTCCTTACTTCCTTCAGGTCTTTGGTCCAAATTTGTTGAGGACCTAAATAGAACCTAAAGTCAGAAGAAGGATAAATTCACTCTCTTCTTCAGCTGGGACATCCATCTTCTTCTGCCCTCAGAGCTTGGAACTCCTGGTTTTCAGACCTTTGGATTCTAGGACTTAAACAAACCAGGAGCCCATCTCAGTTCTCAGGACATCAGACCTGACTAGGAGTTACACCAGCAACTCCCCTGTTCTTAGGCCTTTAAACATAGACAGAACTATACCACCAGCTTTCCTAGTGTTCTGCTTTGTGGACAGAGATCGTGGTATTTCTTAGTTTTCATAGCCATGTGAACAAATTACTATAACAAATCTTCTCTTGTATATATCTCTCTTTATATTCTATAGATTCTGTTTCTCTGGAAAACCCTGACTAATACATACTTGATTGATGTTAACTTATTTAGGGCTCACAACAGTGCCAGAAGAAAATATCCTTATTATTCCAAATTTACAGATCAGCAACTGAAGCATGAAGAGTTTATGCATCTTGTTCAAGACCCCAGAAAATCACAAAGGTCTAGGCTGGAATACAAACTTAGGATAGCTTCAGAAACCCAGAAATAGTCATCTAAAATGACATACTATGTTGCTTCTCTAATATTAAACATATGCAGAACACAACACTCTTCCCAAACACACGCACACACACATCCCATTTCTAGGAGTAAATAAAAGAGATATTTATGCATATATTTTCTAATTGAATAGTTATTGGCATATTAGGAATGCCAGATATGGTATAGAATGGAACAAATATGCCCTGTGCATTGCTGAACACTTTCTATCCATGGCTCCTACCCACTGTGTGGTGGAGTATCCCCTTCTGCCATCATCAGATCCAAACACCCCTCACATTTACAAATGCCCCTGGGACAGGGAGTAGAGTGAAGAAACCAGGGTAAAAATCAGCCCATTCCTCCAATTCTTATCAAGAAATCGCCCAAGTAAAATTTACAGGTCAATGTGAGTCTATCTTAATTAAAAGGTATGTATATGAAAAGTAAAGATTGCCTAGCTTCTCACATAAATACCATTGAATGTTAAATAATCTTCTCAGTTAAGAATCTCTTATGTTTCTATATTGAGTTTATCCTACTGCAACTAATCACATTTCTTTCTTTACTGTTCTTACTGAGATGTAAAAACATAAGGTGAGCATTGCCTTTTCATGAATTTGATACTCATGGCACATTCTATAATTTGCGTTTACTCTTGTAAACCAATATTTCATATGAAAACTTTCTATCATCTATCATCCCTGTCTCAAAAATAAACAGTTGATCAGAATAAAGAATAGAATTATATTTGCAATCAAGCATCAATTCAATTAGGTTAGCAGAGTCCAGAAAGAAATACAGTTTTTTTAACAAACACCTCAAACGGTGCTTACAACAGATTGTGCTGACAATTCCCACAACCTCAGTGTCTCCTCCAAGATTTACAATGGCACAGCTCCCCTTTTTAACAAATTAAACCTTATGTCAAGACTTAAAATTAAATCCAAACCCCTTCTTCTTTCTCTGAAGGAACAAATTGGCCCCACATGCCAGTAGTTGAGGAATGCTGATGGAAAACAGAGTGAAGTGAGAGCTCCCCAACCTGGAAGATGTCACATGGCCAAATCAACTGGGATAAACAGTCAATTCCACTTAAGGTTTTACATAAAAAGACTGGTAAAATACAGAGGATTTAAATATAAGAAGTTTTTTTAATACCACACAAAACTGACCGGGTGCCAAAATTTTACATTTCTGTGCTGTGCAAGCACTTTATGGGGAATGTGCTTTTTATTCCATTTTTACATGTTTATTATGAGTCTGTTTGGCAAAAATTGCTCCAAGCCTAGGTAATAAAAATAAAAAATGCACACAAATGGCCATGATTAACGCATAGAGCAATCTACGCTTCTGCACATATGAAATGCATAATATTCTTTTCTAGATGTGTCAATAGAGCAAAATGTGTGTAAGTTGCTCTAGTTTTCACAAATTCATTTTAACAGCAGATCTTTCTGTGGAATTATTCTAAAAGTCCTAGAACACAAAGTTCTTAGTTTGTAGACTTGTTTTGCCAGAAAAATATTCTGAGTCTGTTTCTTATATGTTACTTGGCATTATTAGTGTCTATATTAAGAATTGACAGGAATTGTTTCTCCATAGGAATCTGAGAATGTGGCATGAATATGAAAAGTTTCTAAATGTATTATTAGGCTGTCATCTTAAGATGAGATGTAGTATATCGGTCTCTACACAAATAATATTCTCTGATTTTAGAAGTCACTTTGATTACCAAATTAGTGTGATGCTTTCCAATGAAAAGGGAACAAAATTTGGTTTTAAACACTCTGTAACAAGTATATAAGGTAGTGAATTTCCTGGTGAGCCATCACTTTTTAGAGAGTTTTATTTTCAAGTTATATTTCTATAAATGTGAGTGTGTGTTTCTTCTCTGTTAAGATAGGGAGAGATATGCAAGCTCTTCCTGGAAAACATGAGGTATAACAACGTAAACAGCTTAAAACATCTCTATGACTGTAGGGTTGTAAAGGTTGGGCACTGCACTATTCTAGGAAAGTTCATTCATATGTGTTATCATCATAGATTTTTTATTTGTATTAAATATCTCATGGAAAAGCTATTCTTTTTCTTGTGCACCTGGGTACCATCTGGGCTAAACAAGGCAGACATTTAGCAAGCAAGAGAGACAACTGTCCTTATAATGACTGAATGGATGGGGAGTAGATGAAATCCCAGCATGAAAATCCTTTTTGTTTGTTTGTTTGCTTTCATATGAAATGTTTTAAATAATCTGAGCACATACTTTGTTTTAATTTTCTCAGTGGCACTTTGGGATTTTGAACTCAATTTTTAGGAACTACTATCTAAAGGCAAGACTTTAGGAAATAAGATGTAGAAAAAGAAAAGCTTTCAGTATTATTAAAATTAATTCTTATCCAGTTTCTTCTTTCAAATTCTTTTGGCTTTTATTTATAATTAAATTCCACGTTCAGTTTATCCTATCTCCATAACTGGTATCATATTAGAAAGAATATGTTAGTTGCCAACTTATTTTGCAGCTATTTGGTTTAGAATTATGCATGGATTATTAATAGTATGAAAGGATTGATCCCTTTGTATCCCTTACAGTATATATGATCTAAATTCAACTTCAGTTTCACAAACTCTTGGACGAAAAGCAACATCAGGGTCATTTTACTGTGGAAATTTCATTTTTAATAGATAAACTAGTAAGATGTTTGAAGAAAATGGAGAGAAATCTGATTTATCTCAAAAGATGCAATTTAGTGTATATGCACACATGTGTACATACACACAGACACACATCTGTATGCCTCTTTAGGACAAATAAGTCAATTCAATGATAATGTATTTTTTGTGGTCTAGTTCTGAAATTAGCAGCAAAGAAGTCGTCCTTGGGGTTGTATAAATTTCTGAATCGTCCCTGAACAAGTTACCCTGCAATTTCTTCCAGTCATTGTAGAGAATCCTGTGATTAAAACTGTCAGGAGTTCTGTGAACAATTATTTTCTATGGCTCCGCAGCCCTGTATTCACTAAGCCAATTTTTTTTTTTATGTTGTATCAGTTCTTTTACATATGAACCACAACTGCCTTAGAGGATCCATTTCAGCATGGATGGCCCACAAGTTGAAATGTGAGCAAAATAAACTTTTGTCCCAGTTTCTTCTTTATATTTAGGCTGGATACTTTCTTACAAGCACTTCCTCCCTTAGGAAGAAGGTAAACAGTTGAATCACAGAATACAGAATGAACTCTTTACATTTCAATTAATTGGTAGTGAAATATAAGAGGATGTGTCCCAACGATATTAAGAACATCAAGAGAAAAGCCAGAAAATGTGAAGTTATGAATGAGGCACAGTGTCTGCCGTTTCAGCTGGTTTTCCTCTGGCTGTTTCTCTAAAACATAAAATTTCTATGTCCCACCAATACAATGCACTGGCAGAGACATTATGGGTTCAATAAATCTTAATTTTGGAACAGATTTTCATTTGACATCTGAATTATTTCAGTTCATTTTAGTTCCGTCACTTTTTGCTTCCCGCAAGCCAGACGCGGGTCCTTAGAATTTTTATTCTTGCCAAAAGTCTGTTACTTCTAACTAGACATCATCTGCCTGTTTTCAAAGGGCAGTGAGTGACTGCCTGCTTGGGCTTTATGGACCTGGGGAGAATTCCTCTGAGAATGGAAAACTCACAGTTGGGTTTGCATCCATCATTTGGATTTCGTAAAAAGAAGTGATTTTCAGGATAGTCACAAAAAAGTCTTCCATTATAATACCTCAGGAATTAAAACATACGTTGATTGTAAAGATTGGTGGCCACGTTTCTGAAATGAAGTATATATGTGAAATGTAATTTGCATAGAATTTTTTTCTAAGACTAGTTGTTGATACTAGAAGAAACTTCAAACTTTGTTATCCGTTAGCTTGTGAAGCCACATTTATATTTAACAAGTTTTTTTTTTGATTTTCCAAAATTCATTTTCTTGTATCTAGCAGCAAAGCTAACATTCTCAAGAAAAGACTAAATAGATATACAATTTATGAATTCTCAGAGAGTTAACTCTGAAATATAAGAGATCTGTCTGGAAAGTATTCAGCCATTGTTAATATAACGAGAACAGTTTGCACAACATCAATGTAACCTGGCAGCCAAGGGGAGTGGACTGGCACATGTGTGAACAATGACGACTTCACTGTACTGGAGTAGGCTGTGTGGCCTTCATGTTCAAAATGACTGAACGAGTAGAGCAACGAATCTGCATCAAATTTTGCATTAAGCTTGAACATTCCTCCACGGAAACTGTTTGGCTGATTCAGAAGGCTTTGTGAGACAATGCAATCAATGCAATGAGTGCAGCACAAAGAAAAGTGTGGCGCAGATGCTTCAAAGATAGTCTAGAACCTGCTGAAAGTGATCCACGTTCTGGTAGGCCTGCAACAAGCAGAACACCTGAGAATGTTGAACGTGTAGGGGTGAGGTTAAGAGATGCTGGGAGAACTGTGTGAGGTCCCAAGGTGCCTGCTTTGAAGGGGACTGAGGCATCATTTTCCTATGTACAATGTTTCTTGTGTCTCTTATCTTCTTCAATAAATGTCTCTATTTTTCCTATTACATGGATGGATACTTTCCAGACAGACCTCCTATGTGGGATAAGAGTTTCTATGAGTTTATTTTTTAATATAACTATAAATTTATGAAAAATACATTTCAAATTGATACAATTATCTGTTATGACTGCAAGTATAATTTTCAGCATACAAAATGCTTGATAATGTGTAATATTCAATAATATTGCTTTCTTAATAATCACCATATGATATGTTTAAATGTTCTACTTTGAAATAAATACCTGTATTCTCCATTTTACAGATGAAAAAGTACAAATTGATTCAATGCCTTTACCAGAACAATAGATTTTATTTTTAGAACAATAAATTTTTAAGTATAATCAGAGCATCAACATTTTCCATGAGTCAAAAAAAACTCAGATAGCAAATTTTTTCGGTTCTTAATCCCTCTCTTTTCTCTCTCTTTCTCTCTCTCTCACCTTTGCTTTCTCCCTCTGCCCCCGTTATTCCTATGACTATACATTTGAAAGCTACTGCTATGGCAAAAGCACCTTGGGGCACTGCAAAGAAGACAAGCCCCACCCCCTGCCTTGCCATTACTTTCTCATGCACTCCTCAGCCTGCCCACCAATGTTTCGCAAAGTCATATTAAAACAGTTGCTATTGGGGAGATAATTTTATTGTTTTGAGTAAGTTGTCAAAACAGGCAAACACATTTCTGTAAATAGGACAGATTCTATTTTAAATAAGTTCTGCCAGAATCCAAGTGATTGTTTTAGTGGCTACACTTCCAGGCAGACCAATACATTACTATCTACTTAATCTCTGTATCATGGCCCTAATGGAATATCTGGAGAAGGCTGCTTTGGTTTTCCATGCCACCAGAAACAACTGCCTTTCTCAATTTGGCAAATTAAAACAGCAAACAAACAAATATTTATTATCATAAAGTGAAAACAATATTCTTGGTGAAATGCATTTCCAATATCCCGTTGTAATGACCGTGATAAAAATGATAAAAACTATTTTGGCAACAGGGATGTTTGAATATCTTTTATGATAAGCAAATATATTGGACAAGCAAAATAAGTTATGATAAAATTTTGAAATCAAATTATTCTTTATAAGCACAGTTTTGGTCAGGATCCTTGCAGGGAGTGGATGGGAACATTTTAGAAGAGGTTAATAAATGAACGGTTTTCAAAGATTACAGGCAACGTGTAGTGCAACTATCAGGAGGAGTAGAAAGCTGGGGCAGGTAGGAGAGAGATGACAACAGCCCCAGGCCTGAGGGGTGAAGGGAAGGGTGGCTATTAGAACTCAGAGCCACCCTCCCTACAGAGTGCACATGGAGAGGGCACCTGCTAAGAGCTGCTGACCTCAGGTCCTGGAACCCAGTCAGCCAGAGGTGAGCACAGAGCACAGGTGCCAGAGCAATAAATTCCCTGAGCACATTATCCTCCTGTAGTCTCCGGCCAGTTCTCCCCTCTGCTCCTTAAAGCAGAGGACAGGGTGCCTGATGGTATCTTCTGTATGGATCATTGTCCCGGGCCTAAGAGTAGAGGAGAGAAGAATTTGGATTAGTAGAAGCAAAGAAATACACAAAGAACTGTTTAGACTCATATTCATATTCATGGATTTTTAAGATCCTCAATGGTGATTGTTTCTTTTGGTCTGTATTTGATGTTGACATAAAGTCTCACTCTTATGTAAAGCTTACAACATACTTTCTTAAGAACTTTGCATCTATTAACCCATTAAATCTACCCCAGTGACCCTGTTTTGTTATCACTGTTTTCATTATCCCCGTTTGGTAGATGAAGAAATTGAGGCTCTGGGTGGTTAAGCAATATTTCACAGCTAGGCCATCTGGTCAGAACTTTTACCTATTACATAATAAATCCAGTCCATGCTGTGTGATAGTAGCAAAGTCCTTTTGATTATTCCATTAATCTAAGTTCATCTGATAGCTCAAAATATCTGCACTTTTATTTACTATTGGAAATACTTAGGTATATTAACACAATATTAATAATTCATAAAGTGCAATATATTTTTATTTGACCAATAATTATTATCTTTTATTTACTAGAGTTTCCACTGGCTAGTACAATATGATCGAAAAACTGAATACATACAGAGTTAAAGGCTTATTTACAGGGGAAACATCATATTTTATCATTATTATTTGTTTGAGTTATAAGTGAGATATATAAAATCAGAGCATGGGACATATTTATACATAAAATTATTTGTTGTTTATATGAAATTCAAATTTACCTGGATGTTCTTTATTTTTATCTCCTAAATCTGACATCATTAGGATAAATAGAAATCTGACCCTTGGAGAAGGTGGGGAAAGACATTCCAAGCAGAATGATTGAGAGAAAAATGCTGTGCATAAAAACGTAGGTGTACATCAAAATGCAGATTTGGAGAAGAGAGAATTTGGGTTCTGAGGCAGTTTCATGATGTCCAGAAGATGGAAGATCAGAAAATTTGAATGAATTTCTGATAAGTTCAGGTCAGACAATTAATGACCACATACCTTGTCAAAGAGAATCTATATGAATCATGGAGAAATTTTAAGTAGGGGCAGCCTGTCACCATATTTGCATTTTAAAACCATAAGCTTGATGGCAGTGTGAAGGATTGACCAAAGTAGAAAGGGGATACATTTTCGAAAGCTCTTGGAGTCATCCAGAAAAGCCTGTAGTAGAATGAAAAGAAATTAATTGGTTACTTATATCAAATAGGACAAAAGATTTTCTTCTTTTCCCTTTTACATTTTTGTCCCCCCTCCAAGTTTTAAACCACCTACTGCCTCATAAGGTTGTCGTTATTGTTCTTTAATCTCCAGAAGCCTTACAAAGTTTGCAGCTGGCCTGTGGGCACTACTATAGTGACCTCTGACCCTTCTTGGATCTATGAAGGAAATGATTAATGGTCCCTTGATAAATTCGCTTGGCCATGGCATTTGGTGAGTGCTATCTATTTGTAAGACTATCCAGGGGCTACCACAGCAAAATGGACATCTAAAACAAATGATCGAATCTGTTGGCATAGTTTTATCCCTGCCATATTTTATGTTGATTTTTTTTTTAAGAGGACTTATTGCAAGTCCAGTCTCTCAAGGCAGTTTCATTCTAGTTAAGTATGCCAAAACTAAATTTCCATCATTTCCACCACATGCTTTCTTGAATAGTCACAAAGTAAGAGGTTATACGGAAATGTAAAATTGATCATAAGAAAAATATTTCTAGAAATACATCTCTCAGATGAGATGGAGGCTGTATTCTATATTTTCATTTTTAACACAATAATCATTCAGCATAGCACATGCTCCTCTTATATAACTTACACAATTTCTGAAAAATCATAATTTGATACAAAATACAGTGGCGACAAAAACCTTGATATACTTATTGATCGCTACAGTTGTTGTGTTTTAAAAGGTGCCTTTTAAAGTCTTATTTTTTTCACACCACAACAGAACATGACTTGAACAAGAAATATGAAAACAAATGGATAAAAAGTGCCTGATAATGGTAGTAAAAACATGTGTTGTTTTCAATCTATTGTGTGACTAAGAGAGAGTTTTGTGTATTGAGAGATGGTAGAAAGAGCATCTAGGGCTTATATCCTATTAATATAAAAGAGTAGCCGAGTTTTACACTCATGCAGTTGAAATCAGTCCAGATTAATTAGAAATGAGCTTTACCTTGTTGCATACATGGATGTTTCTTAGAAGGGGAAAAAAAAAATCAAAATCCCACTTATTTAGAAACCTGTCCATTCATTAAAATAAACAAAATAGGAACATATTTCAATATAATTCATAAAGCATGAAACCTTGCTGTAGCTCATCAGCAGCCATTTCTGCATGTGATGCCTGAAGACAGTAAGAATGGATTCTACACTAACTACCGATGCTTACTTTCCTTCAATGATAATTGTCTTAATGCCTGTTTTAATCAGTATTAACTACTTGCAATAACATGCGTTTAATTATGTTTTAAGCAAGTCCTTTATTGGGCTGTTTTGGGAAGCAAATTAGTCAAAAGGAGCTGTTAATCAAAAACGTATTACTGGCACAAAATAAATGTTCATTTAAGGAGCCATTTGAAATAAACCTGGCTCATTGCCTCTGACAACCTGCAAGGACACCAGGGTCTCCCGAGGATAGCTTCTTCAGTACTTGCCTGGTTATGCCTTGCTGCTCAGAAGTTATAAGGAGAAACATTAAGCAGTTTAGGTCATTCATCAGCTAACTTTTACTACTGTACTCAAGAAAATGAGCCTCCTAGGAACTTCACAGCAGATCTATCCCTTCATTAGCCAAGTAATATTGAGAGAGATGCTCCTGTCACTTCCAATGGAGAAATCTATTGCACTGAATTTTAGTGGTATCCTTTTTGCCCTATGAGCTGTCTTTGCAAATTCCAAGATATTTAGGCTGAAAAACTAGCATAATTATCTTTGAACATTTTTCGTATATATTCATTTCCTTTTATTGAATGATCTCTGGCCGGAATGTGCCACTGGGCAAGATTATATATATTATGCTACTCTCCATTCTTAGAACTGGGCTTTCTTACTATTATCCTGTATTAGCAAGATGCAAATTAAAATACAACTTTGGGAAAAAATCTCAGACCAATTGAATTGATGCTTTAATTCCTCAATTTTAAAATCAAACTGCACAAAATATATTCCACACTATGGTTAAAATGTTAATTTTAAAGTTTATGTATATTCAGTTTTTGGCTAGTCTACTTGCACTTAAGATTTTGGTTTACAATTTACTATGCTTTTCTATCTTCCATATTTGAAGGTAAAGACTACTGCAAATTTAGATGCCCCCTATATCATAAGGTATTTTGGGAAATCCAACCCTCAAAGTAGAACTACTTCTTTTGAAAAAATTATTATGTATGTGGCCACTAAATTGTTCTTTATAAGGCTAATTGTATCACCACAGCACTGGAATGCAGCAAGCAAGTTGTACACATTTGCTGAATGTTCATTCAACACATACGTACCATCAAGCACCTACTGCGAGTCCAACATTGAGCAAAGTGTGAGGGATACATAGGCAAGAAGACAGGACAGCTTTCCTCATCGAGCTATACAGTTTGGTATAGACTTTAAATAGCTTCCTACTTCCAACATAAACACTAATCCAATGCAGCACTAAGAAAACTCAAGACCGTCTAAGGGTGTCACAATCCGTAGTCTATTTACCACTTCCTGGATTTCTGGAAAGTGTTACTGTAATCATAGACTTTCCACTGTGAGTGTTTTTTTTTTTTTTTTTTTGGTTTGTTTATTTTTCAATTGTTTTGTGTTTGTTTTAGTTTCTCTATTTTGACTTTTGATCTTTGTGTAAAAAGAGACAAACAGAAATGATCATCCCCTAGACCCCCCGGTATGGTCCATTCTGCTGACTGGGAAAGAAAGGCGGGGAACTCAACGGCTCTGGATAGGGAAACGGAAGGCATGGGTTGGTCCCCTTCTCTGTCTCCTCATTCAGAAGGTGGCAGGAACCTAAGGCAAGGATACTCCAAAATGATCCTGGGACATAACATGTAGTCTGATCAGAGACAGAGACTGAGAAGCTTAAACCCCCAAACTGATTTCCCCAGCGGATGAGGAGAAAATAAATCAAGAAATTCATCTGGAAGAAAAAAAAGTCAGCAACACCAAAACATCCTGGGTTTGGCTCGGCCAGCCCCAGAAAGAACAGGCACATCCAGGAGAGCAAATCACTACCAGAAAGCTCAGAGTACAGCATGGCTGCACAGAACGAAGCTTTTCACATTGACAATCAGACATTGGAGACTGCAGTCTTGGTGAAGGTCAGAGAAGGGAGGGGAAGGGTTCAGTAAGCCTGGATGCAGTTTTGCTCCCATAAAGATTAGAACCTAGAGAAAGCTTTGAGACACCCTGCTTGGGTTTATTATTACCTTATACCCTGACTTTTCCCAGAAAAATAATGACTCACATTAATTGAGCTCATGCTGTGTGCCGTTTTGGTGAAAAGTGCTTTATACACATTATCTCATTTAATTTTCTCTCTAGGTAGCTCCTATTTTTGTCCTCAATTACAAATGATGGAACTGGTAATTTAAAAGATTAAATACTTTCTCAATTACACGTCAGAGATAGGACTTGAACCCAGGTCTCAAACCCAGACTCACAGCTTGGAGAATAGCCAACGAAAGCTGCCAGCAACTGCATCAGATTGTGGCATGAACTAGAAATAAGCTTTTATGTCTCACTCTAGTGAGATGTTGTGGCTGTTGTCACTGAAACACATCCTACCTGTCCTGAATAATATAGGAACTTCTAGATCATTACACAATACTCTCCAAGTAGTTGTGAGTTAGACATGTGGATGAATAAATAAATTAAGATTAGAATTAATAAAGATTAACTAAATATAGGCACTTACCGAAAGTTAAAATTTTCATGTATCTAACATACCAGCTAAATATAATTGCCATAAAAACCCTGGGAATTTCAGATTGGTCCAGACTGATATTATGAAGCCATTTCCCACCGCTTTGGACACACAGCACTTTCTGTTGTCTTATATCTATACATTATTTTTCTCATAAAAACCCAGTTTTTATGAGAAATCCAGGAAATTTTTATTTTCCTTTATGTTTTGTTTTGTTTTTGCTGGTGAGAAAACTGAGGTTTATGTATGTTAAGCAACTTATAGAAGGTCACATAATTATTAAAAGTCAAAGCCTAATTTTAAATCAGATGTTCTTATCCAAGATTATTTTGGTTTTTCTTTTCTTTGCCCTCCCTCCCTTCTTTCCTTCCTTCCTTCCTTCCTTTCTTCCTTCCTTCCTTCCTTCCTTCCTTCCTTCCTTCCTTCCTTCCTTCCACTATTAGAGTCCTCTCCAATTATAGCTCTCAATAGCCTGAATATCCTAAAAAATAAATGAGGCAAAGGTTCTCTGTTTCAAGCCTTCAAGCCTTGTCTCCATTTGTCAACTTGCTAATGTTGCAATGTGAATTTGAGTGATTTAAAAGTCATTTCTGTATATAACAGACAATTAATATATCGAAGTATTATATACTTAATCTGTACCATAACAGTTATTTTAATGAAAATATATGTTTCAATTTAAGTTATGTCAATTTAAATCATGCTCTCTCTTGACTAATTCCTGTCATAAGTGAAGTACTCCTCTCGTAAAATTTTTCTAGCAGTAGAACTTTTTTCAAACTCTCTTCCCTAAAGGCTATAGGCAGATGTGAAAGGAGGTCAGAACACAGGTGGGACATGTGAGCAAATAATTATTAACAACTTAATTTTTCTTCTTGCTTTGATTGGTCCCAATTCTACCTTGTTCACGTACAGCACTGCCATGATGCTCCTCTCATAGCGGTGGAAGGTAGTGGAGAGGGAACAGGTCCTCCCAATCCTTGTGCAGAAAAACCAAAGATGGGCAAAGGTGGGATGGAAAGTTGAATTCTTATGCCAGTACCATATAGCTGCTCAATTAATACTTACTAATTGACTGAATATGAAAGAGAGTTAAGAATTGAAGGTCTTGATTATCACAGGGGATTTGGGCAATACTGATTTTATTCATTCCCATTAAATTATATCACTATATATCCAGTCAGAAAAAAATGCTCTTAATTATTAAATACTAGAAGTTTAATTCAGCATTAAGAATGACTAAATTTTACTATATATTTAAACTCTATGAAACATCCCTCAGCCAAATATTTTAATAAAGTTGTAAATTACTGACAGTTTCTAAAACTGTTTATATTAAAGATGTACAAATGTATAAACTAAAGCAGAATTTTGATGATTATTTTTTCCTTGATATTTAAAAGCTCATTACTTTCTGAAAGAATACTTGAATATATCAACAATAATGTTAGGGTTGTATTAGACGTGGGTCTTTGCATATAGTAAAGACTGGTCACTTAACCTTTCAAATGATCATTTTCCTCCTCAAGTATTAAGTTAGTACCTCTTCAGTAATCATCATATTGCACAAGCCACTGTAAGAGACTACTTTTCACCCCACTCCATAACTAAAACGGTTTCCAGTTAATGATATAATCACAGTCTGTCTGTCTGAGACTTCTGGAATTGCAGAAATGTGATATTTTTAATATAAAGTAATTTCCACCCTATCTATTAATATATCATGTAACACACTTATTTCAATCAGCATTTACAGTAACTTTCTTCTGGTCTAAATCTTCCATCAAAGATGCTTTTTCTTTATTGTGGGTACAGGGTCAAACAGATTTCACTGGTGGAAGAAGATGGGAAAGCCAATGGCTAAGCCCATGCATGTCTCACATCAGAACCACCCAGCATCCATTTCAGAGCCAAGTGGGAACAAAATCTTATTTGAAAAGTTTTATAATGAAATAGCAGCTTTGGTTTTTAAAGTTAGATGTTTTTGCCCTTCTGCATGTCACTCAGAATGGAAACAGATGTTATAAAAATTACTTTCTGAAAATCCTATAGAGAATATTTTTTAGGCCTAGTATTTAATTTTTTT
>RJWJ010040418.1:0-13979 GCA_004363605.1 Indri indri
CTCGTGTATCTGTCTAGAGATGGCATGAGCCGGCACAACCGCGTAGGCAGATAAATTCTTTTTTAAATTTTACCCAGAGGGTAACATGCTACACACATTGTAGTTTCCCTTGGTTTTATTTTTTTCCTAAATCCATTCCACACCCATGCATATAGAGCTGTTTTGTTCTTTTTAATGACTTAGTAGTATTCTACTGTTTGGATATACTGTCATACTTTTAAATCATGAGGAACATCATTCATGCAGAAGAATACATGCAATGTTTATGTAGAGTTTAAAGAATAATTGTAAAGCTGACACCTGTGTAATCACCATCCAGGTCAAGAAACGAAATATCACCAGCACCCCAGAAACACCCCCCAAATGTCCCACACCTCCCTCTAGAAGTAACACTGTCCCAACTTTTTCAGTAATTATTTTCTTGCTTTTTAAAATAAGCATGCCTAACAATATAGTTTTGTTTTGCTTTTTTTCCTGGTGCCTTGATCTTGGATAGTTTAGTTTTTATCTTAACCGATTTTAATCTTTACATAAAGAGAATCGTAGTGTCAATATCCTTTTGAGTCTTGCTCCTTTTTCCTGCCATGTTGCTGCGCGTCACTGTCGCTGTGGTCCGTTGTCCCTGCTGGACAGACCTCCATTGTCACAATCTATTCAACCAGGCTCTTACTGATGGACATTCGGGTTTCCAGGTTTTGCTATTACAAATAATGCTGCAATCAATAACATCTGCTCATTTACGCATATGCAGATGTATATCTTGGATAAATTCCCAAAAGTTGAATTACCAGGTCGAAGGCATTGCATTTTAAATTCTGAGACAGATGGCGGGTAGATAGAAGATAGATATGTCACATTGCTCCTAATAAAGGTTGCCCCTGTTTACCCTCCCCGTCACTCTGCAGGGCCCCACAGCACAAGGCAGGGCTGCTTCCTAGCCCTGCTGGGCAAGTGGGTGGCCCTGTAGGGCTGGGCCCTGCAGAGTGCGGGGAGGCCCTTTGCCCCCCCACTGGCTGGGTGGCCGATGGGGGTAGGCTGGCTGCTAATGCAATCACAGGGTAGGCAAGCAACAGGAAACCTGAGCAGGTGTCCTCGAAGCTGAGTCCACAGAGGGGAACGTGACCCCCGACCTTGTAGACCCCTCAACCTCAGTCCAAAAGAGTTCAAAAATGAGGAAATGGCACCCCCACTTTCCTAGCAACTGGTCCCCATAGGGCGTGACAGGGCATGTGAGAAAACACAGGCCTCAGACCAAGAGCTGGGAAAGTTGACCAAAAAGAGCTGAGGCTGTGTACAGAAATGGCTGTCTTGCAACTTCCTCTCGCAGTTGAGACACTGGGAGAGGCTCCTTGGGCCCCAGCCTGAGCCACCTGGGCCCCTCAGAGCTCTCCAAGCCGTGGTCACAGCACTGGGCTGGCCCTTTAGTGCACTGGGATATTCCACAACCATTTACTCCTGGCCTCTGCGTGCCAGGCCACCCAGGCAGGCACAGGCCTCCATCCCTGCCCGCACAGGGCCTGCTCTGCAGCAGGGCAAGACCCACATGAACACAGTAGATCAGCACGTCCCACTGCATGTTGGGAGGCAACACGTGCTCTAGGAAGTGAGGACATGCAGCTGGGTGAGGGGGTCGCAGTGGGGGGCGGAGGGCTGGGGGCAGTTTGCAGTATTAATGGGAGTGGGCCCGGCGGCCTCTTGGAGCAGGGCGCATGGAGCAAGCCCTGGGAGCAAGCGAGGGAGGGAGCCAGGCAGGTATCTGGAGAAGAGTTCCAGGCAGGGGATGGCCAGAGCCAAGGCCCCAGGCAGGAGCAGGAACCATGAGGAGGCCCATGGGAGCAGAGCCAGCAGCAGGGGTGATATCAGACAGGGCCGGCTCAGGTAGGCTGTGGTGTGGAATTTGGCTTTGACTCTGAGTAAAGTGGGGCACCATCACAGGTGCCTTCTCTCTTATTCAAATCCGAAGTCGGTGCCATTATCATCCCCCCCGTACAGATGAACAGACGGAGGTTCAGAAGTGGCCCATGACTTGCACGGTGCGGCTCAGCCAGTCCAGGTGTAGGTGAGGCTTTCACCCAGGCCTGCCTGCGTCCTAGCCCCAGCTCCCGACCACAGCAGGTGCGGGTGCAGTGCCTGTGGCCACGACAAAAGCAAGGGCAAAGGCGCTGGCATTGGTTGGGCTCCTGCATCTACCTGCGTCAGCTCACTCCAGCCTCACGCAATCCCACGAGGTAGGCTCATCAGTGCCATTTTGCAGCCCGGGGAACTGCGGGCAGGGAGGGGAGGGCGCACAGCTGGTGAGTGGGGATGGTGACTGCAGCTCCGAATGGCGCTAGGGCCTGTGCCTCCACAGCCGGCCCTGCCTCCGGGTTCTCCCATGGCTATTGCCCTACCTAAAAATCTTCCCTAGCTCTCGCCTGTCCACAGGCTGAAGCCCAAACCTCTGACCCAGAGTCTGGCCAGCCACGCCTGCCACCAATGGGCAGCCCCACCTCCACCTCCAGCCAGAGGACACTCACTGCTCCACATGCCCAGAACCTCTTTCTCAATCTCCCAGCCTCTGCTCACAGGCCCGCCCGCTTCCACGCCCTGAGGCCTTGTCTTTCAAGAGCTGCCTCCTCCAGGCTGCCTCCCCAGACAGTCTCCTTCCCAGTTTGCCCCCATCTGTCCCCAGCCCTGCCTCAGTCTCTCCTCCCATTCTTCCCCAGCTCCTGGCCCCCTGTACCCCAGCCCCAATGGCCAGGAGCAGCCGGAGCTCCTCTGAGCCCCAAATCCCGGCCACCTGCCCACCCCCGTCCCTGCTGACCAGGCCTACAGCTGGGGAGCTCACCTTCTGGCCACATCACTAGGTCTCCGGCACCTCAAACCCACCGCCACCCACAGTGACTTCCTTCTGCTTACCACGGGCAGCACCACACCCCCCTGCTCGCTCACTGAGGACAGGAGCTGCTTTCCCACCCCAGGCCCCTCCTCTGCAGAGCCCCCTGCACCATGCCCCATCTCTACGTTCCCTGGATTTTCCCCCCGGCTTGGCTGTGTGGCCCCGGGTGAGTTCCTTCCCCTCTCCCGAGCTCAGATGCTCTGATTCTATAGAGGGCCAACAAGCCCCACTTCCCAGCAAGGTTCTAGGACTAAAGGAGATATCTGTGCAAGCCTTTGCCTGATATTCAGTAGGGGTTCAATTAGTGCAGTTTCCTCCATGGACCTCCACAAGGGCTTACGGAGCCCTGCAGAAGTTAGGAGCGTGGCTCTGGGGACCCTGCTTAGAATCCTGTCCCTGCCCCTCATTCATGGTGTGGCTGAGGGCCGGTCACTCACGTCTCAGGGCCTCAGTGTCCTCATCCGCAAAACAGGAACACTAAAAGAACATATGGCACAGGGTTGCGAGAAGTAAACGGGATGGCACGTGTGCTGCCCATGTGTGACGTGCACACCTGGCGTCCCACTGAAGGCAGGAAGACTCTGTCCAGCCCCAGGGCTCAGAAGTCCTCAGCCCCTCAGAGCTCCCACGTGGGCCTCTCCTCAGCCACCTTGGAAAAGCAGAAATACACGGAGCCAGGAGGCAGCAGCATCCCAGCCTCCTCTCCCGGTCCCGCAAGCCCCCGCCTGCCCTGCTGGGGCTGCAGGTCTCTCTCAGCCTCCCTGTCTGGGCAACCAGCTCCTGGGAGGAGAAGGCCAGCCCAGAAAAAGGGCTAGCTCTGGAGCAGGGACCGTGACAGGAGGAGTGGCGCCCTGTGAAAAGAAGGAAAAGCAGTTGTTACTAAGCTCCCGCCATGGGCCCAGCAGGCCGGCTCTTTTCAATAGGGCAGAAATTAGCTCCGTTCTACATGAGAAATGCGCTCACAGTGGACACTTAACACCTCCTGCAGCCAACACAGGCAATGAGGCCAGAAGCAGGATTTGGACCCAGGCTGTCCTACTCTTAAGCCTGTGCTCTGGGAGCGAAGCCACCTGGGTGTGTGCGCTACGAGCCCTTGGGACGCAGCTCTGAATGTGAAAGGGGCGAGTGGGCCCTGAGGGGCCAGTGAGTGAGGGACTGAATTCAGCCTCGAGGCTCTGGGGCCCAAGGCCAGTGCGGAGCTGCCCAGGGGTCCTGGGCTGGGGGTGGGGGACAGTCCTGGTGCAGGAGCCGCAGGCCTGGGCCTGGAAGGAGTTAACTGCGTGAGGGGCCTGAGTGAATCAGAGGCTCCGCAGGCTGTGATGGAAATTCCCTGTGCATAGCATGTGGTCACCCAGAAAAGGGAAACGGTGCTTTTCGGAGCAGGGGACAGCGGGGGCCGGAGCCCGGGAGCAGACGCCTGCCTGGGTGGGGCTGGTGAGGGTGTTGTGAGAAAGGAGGCCTGGCCTCCAGGTCTGCTCTCGAGGCCTAGACACGAAGAGGGAGGTGAAGAGCCACCAGGCCAGGCCAGGCCAGGCCTGATCATGCTATGGTGTGCCCATGGGCCCTGACGGATGGGTAGGAGTTCACCATGCCCAGAAGAAGGAAAGGCACTCTAGGCCAAGGGAACTGCTGGAACCAAGGCACATGGGTGTGACTCAGTACAGGCAGCCCATCCACCCTGCTTTTACTTGTGAACTCTTTCCCGTCCTTCAGGGCCCGTCTCAAATAGTGCCTCTTCCCACCCAGGCAGCACTTGTGACTCCTTCTCTGAGTCCCAGGCCTTGACTTCTCTCTTGGAGCTCTCCGGATTTTGTAACTCGCCTGCCTTCCCTATGGGACTATGGGTTCCACAGGGCAGGGGCTGTGTCCTAGCTGTAGAGACAGCTTGCAACCAGCATAGGGCCGGCGTCAAGTACGTGCTCAGTATTTGTGGAATGACAATTTCACAGAAGAGGAATCCGAGGCTCAGAGGGGTCAGGTGGAACTGTTAGTCCCTGAGAGTGGGGCTCAGGCCGGGCTCTTCCTCAGCTGGGATTTGGCAGGAGGGAAGGGACAGGGAGGGAAGATCCTTCCCCTGGGGCAGGGGAGGGGAGAATGCAGGGGCCCCTGGGTGCTGATGGCCCGGCCAAGGAAGGCAACACCCCCGCCTGCTTCCCACTTGGGCTCCGAGCCAGCCCTGCCGCTGCCCTGGTCACAGTGCTGGGAAATGTCCGTCCTCCCAGGAGAGACACTGAGGTACGAGACGGAGCAGGGGGCAGTTGGATGGAGAGAGAAGGGCGCTGTGTTTTAGATTTTCCTGATAAAATCTAGAATCTCACGCCAAGCACTTTCTAGCTGGCCTTGGACACACAGCTTCCTCTCAAAGCCTCAGTTTCCACTTTTTGATGGAGATAACAGAATAGGCTTATTCTGAGGGCAGAATAAACCAACTGATGTAAATTATTACTGATAACAGGTGGGCTCTCCCTGGGGCCTGCGCAGTAGCATCCTGCCTGCCGGCTCCCAAGCCCTGTCAGGTGTGGGCCCGGGCCCAGTGTCCATCTGTCCCTGCTCAAGTCTGCACCTTGGGAAGGCCTGACCCTCACCAGCCTGACAAGGGGTTGGAAACAACTCGAGAGCGATGGCTGATGGCCGTGGCCTCCTGCTGAGAAACGGGCCCCCGACAGCCCCGGGTGCAGTACCCCCAATGCCTTGGCGTCCCACATGGCTGCTGCAAAGGGCCAGGGCCCCCAGAGAAGCCACCCCCGGGCAGGGCCCAGCAGCACCATGGCGACCATTGGGCTTGGAGCTTTTCCAAGCACGAAGGGGAACTGAGAACTGTGGGAATGCGCCTTGTGTAGGCCAGGGTGGGCTGGGCCCAGAGGGAGGGGCTGCTCCAAGGAGCTCAGGCAGATGGGGTCCTGGGGTAAAGAGAAGAGGAGCCCTAGGCGGGTGTGGGGTTGGGATTCACGTGAGGTCCTTGCAGGTCCTCCGGAGTGAGCTGGCCGGGCAGTGGGAGGTCGGGGAGCTGTGCGGGGAAGGAAAGAGGAAGCCATGGGGATGGGGGATGGGCCGCGGGATGGAGCAGGAGTGGGGGCCAGGCCTGGAGCCACTTTGGCCACAGCCACTTCACTTCTCCCAGTTTCGGTTTGTAAATAGCTGCCGGCTCCGTGCAGGCGGGACAGGCCCTGTCCTTCTGTGGCCTGTGTCCAGGGAGGCCCAGGTTTGGAATGCTGCAGATGCTCAGACCCTAGAGTTGAGGGCCCCAGGAGGTACCCAGCCCGGCCAGCCTTTGGCCTGGGTGGGCGGGTTCTAGTGGGCCAGCGCTGGGCAGCCCAACCTGTGGTCACTGAGGTAATGCAGCTGGGCCGGAGCAGCTACAGAACTTGATGACTCGGCCGCACGGAACTTATTTATAACTGGGCCTCCGTGGCCAGAAGCAGCTGCCGAGCTGCCAACTCAGCACTCAGCCCGGCCCCGGGCACCACGGCAGGGCACAGGGTGGCTGGTCTGAAGGCCCCTCAGATCGGGCCTTGGGGCTTGGGATCCCAAGGTCCCTTCAGCTGGGACCAGTCCCTGTGCTGTGATGGGCAGGCGTTGGGATTCTGGGGGAGATACTTGTGGGGTGGGCACCTCAGAACCTCCTGGACCAAGGGGGTGGCTGAACTCAGCCAGTGGACTGGTCACTCCCCAGGGAGCTCAGGCCTTGGCCTTCCTGCAAAGAAGTTCTTCCTCCAGAGGTCAGATGCTGTCAGCAAACTCAACAAGAAGCAAAGTCATCTCCCCTCCCCTTCTTGCAATATCAGCTTAACAACAAAACAGATTCGGGAAGAGGGCAGTGCCGACCCCTAAGGCCTCACCCCAGGGGTGGCACTCCAGGCAGGCTGGCAGGTGGGGAGAGGCATGGGTCTCTCCTGAGGCTCCCACGTCACCCCACGCGGGCACCCACCTCCTTGGCAGCGGGGAAGGGCTGGCCCTGCCCCCACCCTGCCAATGACCACTTGTCTTCCTTCTGAAGAACGTGGGGGGTGTCAGGCCCTTTCCTATGGTTCGCAGGAATAAAAAGTTGCCTAGAAGTTTCCTCTGCTTTTGAGTCCCCCCAGATCAGCTTGTGTCCCGATGCCCTCCTGTCCCATCAACACCCTGTCTGCCAGCCCTGGGCCTGGTCTTCCCACCTCCGAGCCCTGCTCCAACCTGGGCCCCCGCCCGCATGCCCTGTCCTACACTCCCCCCCGCCGCCTTTCCAGTTCCCATCCCTGCCACGGTCTACGCCATGTCCCACCTCCGAGGGGCCCAGCCTCAGTGCTGTCCCCCAAGTTTAGTCTCTCGGAATGTAAAGCTCAATGACTGTCACAACGAGTGCAAAAGCAGGCGAGGGATTTTAGACCATGGATGCCGTGATACTACACGAAAGAGGAAGCCGAGGCCTGGAGTGGGTCAGTGGCACTAGGTGAGCGAAGGGCACAGCCGAGACCAGAGCCATGTGCCCTGATCCCCAGCCTAGAGCTCTCGCCCCTGCATGTCTGACCTCCGGGACACCTGCGCGGCCAGAGCAACGGCCCTGCCTGGCCCCTTCTTCTTGGCAGAAGCTGTTGGGGAAGGGAAGGTTGGTGGCCCAGTGTGGGAGGAACTCAGGCCATCACTGCCCCTGCCCGGGGCTGGGGCCTGGGAGCGGTGGGCCCACTCAGGGCCCTCTGGGCAGGGTCGGGGCACCCAGCCCGGAGCCTCCCGGGCTGCAGCTGCCCCTGTTTCCACATCGGCAGCAGCAAGGCCGGCGCCTGAGAAAACAGGAAGCGCCCAGTCACCACAGGAAGCATGTGTGTGCCGCCTCCCCAGCCCCGGCCCATTGCAAAACGCCAACAGCCCCATTACCACAGGCACCGCACAGAGGCTGGGAGAAACGCTCCGGCTGCTGGGCCTGCCGAGGAGCCGGACACAGACGCTGGCCCAGGCCCGGCCTCAGGGTGATGTCCAGCTGTGGCCTCTAGAAGCCCAGAGTCTTTGAGGCCTCCAGCCTCAGGCCTCCCTCTAGGCTCTCAGCCCAATCCCCAGCCCAGCCAGAGCCAGGCCTATCAATCAGAACACGGGGTCAGGGGTCACAGAGAAGCCATTTCTCTGACCTCGCATTTGGCACGGGAGGATTCTGTGCCCAGCCGTCGGACCCCGACAAGGCCCGATCCCCAGGCCTCACTAAGGCGGTTGGCTCAGAGTCAGCCACCCCAGACCCCAGGGAGCCTGCTGCTGTCAAGTCCACACCTGCCACACCCTCTGCCCAGCCCCAGCCCCTCCCAGCGGGGGCTCTGCCAGCACCTGCCCTCCTACCCAGGCTTGCCTCAGCCCACCCTGCCGGCCCTGACTCACCTCTCGCCTCTGGCCCCCCCAGGCCCAGCCACCAGAAGGAGATGGGAGTCCAGCCAGGCCGAGGCCTGGTGCCTGGGGAGCCCTGTGCTCCTCCAGCCCCGGGGACAGCAAGGAAAAGAGAAGAGAGCGGAGCATTTCATAGCTATAATAAATCAAAGGGGGAAGTCAGAGCAGGAGAAATAAGAAACTTCCCTAGCCTGGGCACAGGGACCTGCCAGGCAGCAGCCTCCGGGCGCCCTGTGGCCTTCCCTCCTTCCTCCTGGCTCTCTGGCCAGTGCCCAGAGCCCTCCTCGGGCCCAGGCACCCCAACCTGCTGAGAGACACCCCCAGCATCCAACAACTCTCCTCACTGTGCTCCCTGGGGCGAGGCCCCTCTCCTCTCTGGGCCTCAGTTTCCTCTCACTGGCCACAGAAGCCCCTGGGCCGTGTGCTGGTCAGGATGCCCAGCAGACGGGGGTGAAGATGGGTCGTGCCCCCTCTGCACCAGGGACCCTCAGGGACAAAGGGAGGGGCGAGGCATCCTGAGCACTCCTAGCAGGACGGCGGGGGCTGGATGGACAAACATCTGCGAGACAGGAGGGGAGAGAGGGCCAAGGCGGCAGGCGGGGCCCAGAGCAAAGGTGGGGCAGCTGCAGACTGTGACAACAGGCAGGGCCCTTAGCTCTGCCTTGTCCCAGCCAGATCCAGGGACCTGGGGTGTGGGGCCTGAGGAGCCCCTGTGTGGGCACAGGATATACACAGCCACAGGATGTAACCACTTAACCACTGAGCGTCTTTCTGGAGGGTGGCCTCAGGTAGAAGACAGAGGAAAAACTTAAAAAAAGGGGTGGGGGGCGGGGGGAAGGCCAGGCACTCACACCACCTGTAATCCCAGCACTCTGGGAGGCTGAGGCGGGAGGATTGCTTCAGGTCAGGAGTTTGAGACCAGCCTGAGCAAGAGCAAGACCCTGTCTCTACTAAAAAAAGAAAGAAATTAGCCAGGCAACTAAAAATAGAAAAAATTAGTCGGGCGTGGTGGCACACGCCTGTAGCCCCAGCTACTTGGGAGGCTGAGGTAGGAGGATCACTTGAGCCCAGGAGTTTGAAGTTCATGAGCTGGGCTGAAGCCCCTGTACTCTAGCCCAGGTGACAGAGAGAGACTGTCTCAAAAATAAAGGCTGGGGGAGTCAGAGGGGGAGTCCTCACATATGAAAGAGAAGGATGCAAACTTGTATGAACTTTTTAAGATAAAATAAGGAATTTCAGCTGTTGGGGTGCATTGGTGGAGATTCCAGATTCTTCTACTTGAAGACCTCCTGAAATGGTGAGCTCACTCCCTTACTCCAGGGGTCTCTGCTCTCACAGTGAGCCCAGCCCTGGGTTTCCCGGTGATGTCTCCCAGACAGCTGCTAGCCTGGAGCTGGAGCTCTTGGGAGAGAGGGCACAGGATCCTGTTTCTTCGTCTGTAGGATGAGGGTCACACTGCTTCACTTGCGACCTTGTCAGACAGACAAGAAAAGAAAGCGGCAGTGACTGTAAGAATCCAGGCTACGAAGCCAGACAGATCCAAGAGCATGTGCAGTGTGCCTCAGTTTCCCCATTTGGAAAATGGGGGAGAAATGCCTATCTTGAAAGTTTGCAGCAAGAGACAAACGAAGTCATGGAACGGCCCCTGATGGTGATCGTGTGGCGGCACCACACCGCGGCTGCCCTCCTCTCTCCTCCCAGAAGCCCCCACTTCCTCCTCCTCTCTCTCACCTGCCTGAGTCGGGTGAGAACCTCAGCTCCCCACTCTTCTCTGAGCACCCTCATGGCCCCTGGCCTCGCTCTGACCCTTCCTGATCTGGGAGAGTGCTGAAGCTGGGGTTCCCAGTCCTGGCCCCAAGGTGCTCCCTCTCTGGGACAGAGAACTTGGGGGCCCCTCTGCTGCCCTGGCAGCAATCCCCACTTCTGCTGGCACTTCTTGCCCTCACATGGCGTCCTCAGACCCCCAAGACTGTTAGAACACCTGGTGGCATTCACCGGGCACTCCATATACATGACATCTTGCGGTCCTTGCAGCTGTGGGTATTCTCATCCCCACATCACAGATGAAGAAACTGAGGCCCGGAGTGGAGGAGGGCTTGATGCAAGGTCAGCCGGTTAGAAAGGGGGCAGCTCTGAGAGGAGAACTGTTTTCTCCTGCCAGTCCAGTGGAAATCCTTTGCAAACCCTGAGGCAAAGCAGCACCTCTTTGTTTGGAAAAAGACTTGGAAACTTGTGGAGTCTTGCTACTGCCCCCAGGCCCAAGGCCAGGGCCCCTTCCCAGCCCTCCTGCCCTCTCCCTATTCCTAAATTCTCCTGCTTCTCTGGTCCAGGTTGGAGGATGTCAGAGTTGGAAAAATTCCAGCCTCAGGTGCCCGTGAGAGCAGGGAGATGATAACATCTGGAAAGGCAATCAGCCTCCTGGGCTAAGAAGCCCCCTCGGCTCCCTGCCCTGGGCGCGCACCTGTTGGTGGGACTCAACTCCCTGGGGAGACAGGCCCAAGGAGGCAGCATTCCCTGGGGGTCAGAGCTGAGGGTCAGAGCTGGCACCAGACATTCCTGCGTTTAAATCCCAGCTCTGCTGCTGAGAGAACATCCCTTGAGTGAGGGATTCAACCCGAAAATGGAAAGAAAAATACCTCTCCTGGCCTGGAGATTTCACAGAAGGGAAATTTGTTTTAGTGATAACAGCCATGGGCTCAGCCCTTCTTCATGCATGGTCTCATTTAAGCCTCATAACAGCTCTGGCCGGTAGGTACTATTATTACTCCCATTTTACAGATGAGGAAACCAAGGGGAAGGAGACTTCCCACGGTCACACAGCCCGGCAGGGGCTGAACCCCAGGGCCGTCTGACTCAAGTCTCACACACTTAACTGTGCCTGACAGGTCCTCCTTCCTTTTCCCCTAGGAATTGTTCCCTAGCACCCCAGCCTGCAGGGTCAAGCTTGGCCCTGCACTGCTGTGGCTACAGTCTCCAACTGCCCTTGCTCTCGGTTGGGCTTGGGGACTGCAGTCTGGACATGTAAAGGCCTGGGGACCAGCTGCAGCAGCACCTCCTCCAGGCAGTGCCCCTGCCATATTGCCTTGGGCCACCCTGCCCTGTAACAAGGTTGGTCGCCCACTTTCTTGGAAGAGGGGTATAGGCCCTTCCAGGGGGGCCTGTAGGGTGGGGCTGGGATGCTAAGAAAGCTGGACTCGAGCTTCCTCACTTGCTCCGCCCCTTCCAAGGCCCTGGGCGGGGCCTCAGCAATTTGGTATTCATGATATTGCAATCTTTTCCTTAAAGAGTGCCCCCAAATTGTATAAGCTTCAGGTTCCACAAAACCTAGATCTGTCCCTGGAGTGGGGCAGTGCAAAGAGTTCCACCCCCTCCCCGCCTGCTCCTGGCTTGCTGGCTCCGTGGGGGTGTGCGAGACCCCCACTTTTCCATCTGCAGTGGAGACGCGTAAAGCCATGAGAGGAGCTGGGGACCCACCATTCAGAGCAGCCCAAGTCCACAGAGGGCTTTCGCAGCCTGCGCTTGTTCCATCCCCAACAGCCCTGCGGGGAAAATGGGGTTTCTACCCCCATTTTCCAGCTGAGATCACTGAGGCGTGGAGCCCTGCTATCACTTGTCACTGGTCCAGAGGCTGAGAGAGCGGACTGGAGCCCCACCCCCACGGCTCCCTGGGGTCTCCGGCCCCGGATGCCCAGCCCCGAGTGGGGGGGAGGGGGTCTCCAGGCCGACTTTGGCTCCGGAGGGGGCGGGGCAGGGCTGGGGACAGGACGGGGGAGGTGGCGGCGTCCCGCACTGTCTCGCCGAGGACAGACCTCTGCCCTTATCTGCTCCGGCAGCTTCCGCAGCCCCCTCCGCACCCCTGCCACAGGCCTGGCCCCCGCCCCCCCCTCCGCCCCCCGCCTCCGGAGGGGCTGGACCGGAGCGCCCCTCCCCCGCGGCCTCCGCCCCCAGGGGAGCGCCCGCGGCCGGCTGCAGCCCAGCCAAGCGGAGAGGGGGCCCGGCCCCCAAGGTGGGCAGCCGGAAGTGATAAATACACTGTGGGGGGGGGGAGCCCATCGCAGTGAGGCCCTCCCTGCTCCAGAATGCCCGCTCCCAGCCCGACAGGGGCTCCCCCAACCAGCCCGCCTCTGCGAAAAATGGGAGGGGGGCTGGGAGGAAGAGGAGAGGGGTCTCTTAAATCCCCGGGGACTTTAAGGAGGAGCAGTGGAGTCAGTCTAAGCGGGCTTTTGAGGGGCACGAGACCCTCACCCCACCCCCGACACACACTCCAGCCATGCCGGTGGGCCTCCCTGGCGCAGGTGCAGGAGGAAGACAGAAATGCAGACACCTTGGAGAAAGTAAAAAGCAAGCCACAATTCACAAACTGGAGACGTCTGCTGTGTGCAAGCGGGGAATGATAGCTCAAAATATATAAAGAGCTCTTGCAAATCCCTAAGAAAAACACCAAATAATGCAATAGGGAAAAAAGACATGAACCACCTTGTTACAGAAGAGGAAACACATTCATCCACTGACCATCTAAAGGATGCTTGATCTCATTGGTGATGAGGGAAATGCAAATTAAGACCACAATGAGATGCTATTTTACACCATTTGAAGGGCAAAAATGAACCGTCCTGACAGCACCAAGTGCTGGAGAAGAGGCAGAGCGGCAAGACCTCCAGCCTGTCGCTGCCAGGGCGCAGCCCCAAGTAGCCACCAGGGAGAACAGTCTGGCCTTGTCTTATTATGAACTGACCATGACAAAGGCTGGAACCCAGCAAATGCCCCCTTGGCAGCAAATCAAGAGAAGCTCTCTGGTGTGCTCCAAGAGACATGGACATAGCTGCACTGTCCCCAGTAGAAAAATCTGGAAATAACCCAGGCGCCCATGGACAAGAGAATGGATAAATTATACTAGATTCATTCACACAGTGGCGCATCAGTCAGCAGTGCAAGCGAATGACCCACAGCTTCGCACAATATCATCAGGCTAACCCCCTCCCACCGGCTGACTAAATGGACCCCCTCATGACCAAAGGAATATGCTAAAACTAAATTGCCTGCCAGGAGGAAAGAGGTCAGACATGCCTTATCATGCCCCTTCCCTTCTTGGGAACAACCTCTATAACCCATTAGCAGGCCTACAGGTATGCAAGACGAACCTGCAGGTCCTCAATTTACGGAACAAATCTATGTCCAGCGGCTTAGCGCTGATAAACAGGTCCTTATGTTGAAACTTTCCAAGCCTTTAGACAAAGCTTCATGTCTTTAACCAATTACAAGTGAAAGAATCTTTAAACCCACCTATAACCTGTAACCACTCCCCCTTCAAGATGGCCCACCTTTTCGAGCCAAACCAATGTATGCCTCCCACGTCTTGATTTATGACTTCACCTGTAACCCCTGTCTCCCTGAAATGTATAAAACCAAGCTGTAACCCAACCTCAGCGAGTACACTTGCTCAAGGCCTCTTGGGCATGGCTCCGGGTCATGGTCCTCAAATTTGGCTCAGAGTAAATCTCTTTAAAATTATTTTACGAGGTTGGGCGCTGTGGCTCACGCCTATAATCCTAGCACTCTGGGAGGCCAAGGCGGGTGGATCGTCCTGAGCTCAGGAGTTCGAGACCAGCCTGAGCAAGAGCGAGACCCCGTCTCTACCAAAAATAGAAAGAAATTAATTGGACAGCTAAAAATATATATAGAAAAAATTAGCCGGGCATGGTGGCGCATGCCTGTAGTCCCAGCTACTCGGGAGGCTGAGACAGTAGGATTGCTC
>RJWJ010040419.1:0-13989 GCA_004363605.1 Indri indri
AAGGTTGATTTAGAACGCTCAGGGTGGCCGAGCTCCAGGTGGTGATTCACACTGACCAAACTCGTAAATACTGAAGCTTAACCTTGACGCCAATTCATTCATTTACAATGAGAAACGTAACTGTCAGAGACTTGTCCTTGTCCACTTGTTAGTGCTTGTAAGGCCCTCAGTAAATAAAAGAGCGAATTCATGGTCTGGGTGCCCACGATGCCCAGGGGGCTCTCTGGACGCCCCTTTCTGTCCACACCTGTTGTAGATTCTGCCTGTTGCACCCGGGAGCACCGCCTGCTTGGGAGCCGCGTTCTCTGTGCCCTCCACCCACCGTCACATCCCTCCTCTGGGCCCACGACCCTGGGCCCCTCTGCCGTACCTGTCTGTCCCTGCAGTGGAGAGATTGTCCCTCCGACGTGACCTAGCGCAGGGCAGGCACGGCGTCTGCACAGTTAGTGAATGAGTGAGTGAGTGACGAGTGGATGAAATAGGCTCCTACCCCAAATACTGGGCGGTGTCTGAGGGAGAGGAGCTGCCTCAGTCTGGATGGAAGGGTAGGGGGTCAAGGAAGCCCCTTGCGGGAGGTTAGTTTTGAGCTGAGTCTGGAAGATGAGCAGGAACTTGCCAGGAGGACAAGGGACAGGCCACGGCCGAGACAGAGTTTTGAATCCCGCCCGCTCACTCTACCAGCTGTGTGACCCTGAGCGTGCGATTCTGCCTCTATGCTTCGGTTTTCTCACCTGTGAAATAGGGCTCTGCTGGGTACCTGCCCCATGGGCTGCTGTGAGGGTTAAGTGAGTCACGACAGACGAAGCGATTAGCAGAGCGCGGGCACAGGTGAGAGCTCGGTAAATGTCAGCCCTTGTTCTGGCTTCACTTTCACCAGGAGGGCATGCCCCGGCAGGGGGGCGGCCTGAGCAAGGGCGAGAGGTGGGAGACAGCAGGACACCCTCGTGAGGTCATCAAAGGATTTAAGCAGCAAGTGACACTGTGAGGGGGTGTAGGGGGTGGGCGCTCTGGGGCAGCGCGTGGGGGACGGCGAAAGCGGGGAGAGACAGCGAGGGGTGTGTGCGGGGCGGGCGAGCATGGACGGCTGTGCTCAGGCACCTTGGGCGAGGGGACACGGACTTGGGGGCTGGCTGGCTGGGTTTTGCTGGCCACCTCTAGATTTCCTTGCCAGCCTTTCCCCACTCAGCGAGTGCCGGCAGGGTCCCGCGTGCTGACGAAGCCGGTTGGCATGAGAAGCAGTCGGGCATTTGTGTGAGGTCCCTTGTTGCAGGCACACATCCCACTGTGCCCACCTTGTCTGTACCTGGGGGTGAGAATGAAAGTATTGAACGATAGGCTTAGCGCTCCTGCCGGTAAGTTAGAATGGAATAGGGCCCTGGGGGCCCCTGTGTGCCGGGGATTAACCCCACGGTTGCTGGCTGATGGGAAGGGGGTGCTGGGTGGGGGCAGGGGTGGCTACCACTTACTGATGAGAACAGGAATATATATGATAGTATTTTAAGATGCAGTACCCTTCGCCCCAGGCTAAGTCTTGGCCTGAACCTGAGTCCCTTAGTCTCATTTGACCCTGGAAATGTGTTATGTCTGGACCTCTGAGCAAGGGCATCTCGGCTCATGTCTGGCTGTGTGTACACGCGTGTACATATAGGGTTGTGAGTCAGCACGTGTGGAAGCGGCTCCCCACCCATGTGAGGGGTGTCTGTGCAGGCATGTTGCACCAGATGCGGTAAAGGTTAAGACCACACACTCTAGAGCCAGGTTGCTGCCTACTGCTTGTGAGACTTTGGGCAAATTACGTAGCTTCTCTGTGCCTCGGTTTACGCAGCTCTAAAATGGGGTAGCAGTAGTACATTCCTCATGGCGTTCTTGGGAAGATTAAATAAGTGAATGTATGTAAAGAGCTCAGCACGGTACCAGGCACGTGAAGAGTGCTATGGAAGTGCAAGCTTTTATCATTACATACACAGGTGAATGCCCTGAG
Organism: Indri indri; assembly: GCA_004363605.1. Classification (NCBI taxonomy): domain Eukaryota; kingdom Metazoa; phylum Chordata; class Mammalia; order Primates; family Indriidae; genus Indri; species Indri indri. The sequence continues at coordinate 1,982 of RJWJ010040419.1, forward strand.
TATGAGGTTTCTGTGTGCAGAGCTGCCCCCTCACGTGTGTGTGCACATGCATGTTCTGTGCACATTACTTGCTGTATATGCACACTGCCTGTCTGCCCATGAAAAAGCCCCAGTAACGCAGTGCTCACCTGCGTGTTCGGAGACCGGGCTTTCACCTCCCCCTGGATTCTCCTCAGTCACCTTCCCCATCGTAGTTTCGCACTTTCCTTTCTCCCTCCCCTATTTAAGCAGCCGTTGGATTGGTGCTGAATTGTCACCAAGGGAGCCAGAATCGCTTCCTTACTCCGGTGGGGTGGGAAGGGGGGGCCGGATGCCACCATCAATCTCATTCCCTGCGGTGGAGGCAGACCCGGAACCAAGGGCAAACCCAGCGAGGCCCCCTCCCTCCCCCGGCCAGAGAACTGCCCCTCTGGTCACCTTTACCCTGTACCCGACTGGGAACGAGGGTAAACTCCCAAATCTGGGATCCTGGGTGGCCCCAACTTAAGGGCAGCCCCTATCCCTTTGGCGTGGCCAGGTGGAGGGACCCAGGCCTTGGCCCCTGTTTATCCACAAGGTTCCATCCACCAAACAAACTGTGGGGGTTTGATAGTAAATCAACAGCGAGTGTGATTTAGCGGACTCCGTTTGTTTGCTCAGCTAAGCTTTTGGCAAGGTAAATGCGTAAGCTGCAGAAAATCTCTCTGAAACAGCCACAGGGCTCGGATGCCCTTCAGTCCTCCATAAAGGATTCTCAAAATTATATGGACTAGATTAGTATCTCTATTACATAAAAACCATTTTAGTGGCTGCTCGAGGCTGTGAGAATAAAGTCACCAGACAGACCTTTTGTTGCCGTGCCCCGCCAGCGCATGTTAATTGAAGATTTCCCTTTTAAAGTGTGTCAGGTGGAAAGAGCTCCTAATTTACTAAGTGGAGGGGCCTTTGTTAGGGAGACTGATGCTTTGTTCTGCCTGTCTCTTTGAATCTTGTTTTGGCACAGTGGACTTACATAAAGCACTACCAGAGGATTGATGCCGGGAGGGGACAAAGGCGGGTCGTCTGGCCTGCAGGAGGGAGGCCAAGCAGGGACTCCTTTCCCCTCTCCTGCCTGCCTCTTTCCTCCTCCTCCTCTTCTTGCATTTCCCTTTCCTGGCAGGGGCTCCTTCTGCTACCTGGACTCTAGAACCATGGGGCAAACGCCAGCCCTGGGACAAACTCCGTGGCTTTGCAGGAGCGGCCGCCCTTGTTTTTTTCTAATCAGAGCACATGTTCCTCCTTTTTAATTGCATCTCTGCATGGAAACCCCAGAGGCAAGACCCAGGTTTGGGGCTACATATTCTGCTGGTCTCATTTGCATCTAGCTGAGGTCTTCGGCCCCAGATTGAAATGCCATCTGGTACCTGATGGGACAGTTTTGGTTGGAGGGGCATCTTTGGGGCACTAAGCAGCATTTGTCGTCTGAAAGTCCTCCCCCACGCTGGCTTCTGGCTCCAAGGAGGGGGAGGTCATTGAACCTGGTTGAGAGGACTTGCATTTTGCCTCTAGTAGGGACCCCCCCCTCCCCCCCGCAAGGCTGCAGGGTTTGAGCCCTGACCTGGCTTTCAGAGATGGAGTTCGCCTGCTTGCCCTGGTCTTGCTGTGCGAGCGGATGCAGGATTCCACCTCTCTGAGCCTTAGCTTCTCATCTGTGATAGAAGAAGACCTATCAGCCTTGGTGAACATGAGACCCAGGACCAATAGTTTAAAATGGAAACATGCCACTGCAGTTCTTAATGAAATGAACCGGAGGAAGAAGAACCTAAGAGAGGCGAAGTGATTAGAAAAGAATCATGAAACAGAGTCACGGAGACCCTTGGAAGTGCCGTTAGTGTGTTTCAAGATGGTGGATGTATATGGCCATTGATTATCTTGACAAGTCTGACATGGGCAGAGAGGTTCGTGAGCTTCCCAAGGCAGGGCCACTTCTTCCGGGACGCAGCCTTCGCAGCTGTCACAGGCCTTCACAGTTTCTCCTGAAGACTTTGCTTGCCCGTGGTGGGGAGAGGGAAGGAGGAGCTACAGTGACCAGCCCTGAGAACTGCAGCTCCAGACAAGCTAGAGAGACTTGTTTGGGCACATCAGCCCCCTTTGGAACAGTGACCTTGACGGAGGACATTTGTCTTCACAAAGAGAGGGAGGCCTTCACATATGTGATCTCATTTTATGCTCAGGATGACTTTCCAGTAACTATCCCACTCTCTCCACATGTACAACGGAGACTCAGAGGAATTAAATGACTTGCCCAGGGGCCCGTAGCCAGGAAGCGGTGGAGCTGGGTTTGGAGTGCACTGACATGGAAAAAGCCGGGGCTGTGAAATCACCAGGACCTTAAGTCCAGAAGCATGGGGACCTCATGCCTGGCTGGGGCGTCTCCTTGCCATTAGTGCTCGGGCTCTACGCAGTAGAGCGTCCAGCTCCAGCTCTGGCTCGGGAGCCCTGGGTTGCAGCCCTACCTTGCACTTTAACTGGGATGACTTGGACACACCGCCCCCCTCTCTGAGTTTCTCTTTCCTCATCTACAAAGTAGGAGCAGCGGCCCTGTGCTTGGAGAGACTGTGGTACTTATAACAGTCCTATGAAGTTGGTACTATTAACATTCTCATTTTGCAGATGAGGAAATGGAGGCACAGAGAGGTTACATAACTTGCCCAAGGTCACACAGGAATGAAAAAATAGAACAGGAAGTCAAACCCTGGTATCTGGTGTCATTTCCCTGCTTGTAACCGTTCAGTTACAGCCAGTGGCCTATGGGCTCTGCAGCTCCACGGCTGTCTCTGGAGGCGGAGGGTGGGCAGTATGTAGCTGATGGGATATGGGCGGCAGCTGCCTGTCTGACCCCTGCTGTGTGTGGTCACCCCGCCCCCTAAACAGCCATCTGTCCTGCTCAGTTCCTATTCTAGTTCCCACTTCCTGCTGGGACAAGCTCGCTCCGGGGAAATCCTGCTGTTTATCCTTTCTGTGCCTCAGTTTCCTCGTTTGTGTAATGTGGATGATAACAGGACCTTCCACTTAGGCGTGTGAGGATTAGGTGAGCAAATCCACGCAGAGTGCTGGGATTGTGTGTGGCACACAGTAAGTGCTTACTAATTGCCAGCTCTTGTCCAGCACTGCCAGGTAATGCAGAGTGTCACTGCTATGCTGAGGGCAAAAGGAACCACCATTTTCAGATAGAGGAAGGAGCACTGGGTGTGTAAGCACAGGGCTGGGAGGTGCGGCACACAGGCCTCTCCCTGACTTCCTAAAGAAAATGTTCGAGACTGTCAAGAGAGAATAGCAAATAATATCAAGCTCGCAGGAACTCGGCTTTGTAAGTGGCAAAGCCCCGGCCACGGCTCTGCTTGCTCCGGGACACGCACAGACTCAACATTGCCACCTGGAAAGCAAAGACGGAAATTTTAGATCTGCAGCTTCAGGGTCCCAGGGTTCGGCCTGCGGGTGTGCCAGAAGGATATGGTGATTCAGAACCGCACAGAGGGGTCCGAGGGCCCAGCCTGCCTGTGACAAGCAGGTCTCTGCCAGCCAGTGCTCTTGGTTTTCCACCGTGGAGGTCGGAGTGCTCACGAAGCTCAGGCTAGTCTGAACGGTATTGCTTAATAACTTGGTGTGTGTAAGGTTTGTCCGTCTCCATCTCCCTGGAATGAAACAAGCCTCTGCCATAGGGCGGACAGTATAACTTCCCAAGGTCACTTCCAGCCCAGAATTATGGGCGTCTGGGTGGGGCGAGGGCTAGCCCTGCCCCAAATAGAGAAACAGCAAGCTGGCTTCTAGGCAGCCTCCTTCTCCGAATCTGTGGTGGTCGGCATTCCCCTTGAGTACAAAGCCAAGCCGCACGCCTTGCCCATCAACCGCCGTATGTGCCTTGATGGAGCTTTAGAACACAGCTTCTGACGTGTGCACACACGACGCGCGGAGTGACGCAGGTGCCTCACCGGGAAGTCTTAATTTCCTGCTAAGAATGAGAGACGGTTCTAAGATCTGTGAAGTTGCTCGTGCAAAGTGGTTTATCTCCCAGCGCAGGTACCGAGCAGGGGAGCCATATGGCCCAGTGGTGGAACAGCTGTCTCTCGAGAAGGAACAATTCGGGAACTTCCACCATCTGGGTGAATTACGAGACTTGCAATGTTCATGCGTATGTTATGGCAACTTACCAACAGAGCAGTCAAGTGGGTCGATGACGGAGGGAGAAGGAAGGTCCCCATGCTCTGTGCCCTGGCCCCCAGCACAACCATCCGTCCCCAGAAACCCTGACTCAGAGGCCACCTTTTGAGCCCGTCTGCCCCGGCCAGGGCCTGCCTCTGAAGTCATGTGGGCCGATGTCCTGCCAGCTCCCTGGGGATCCCCACCGCCTCCGCCGGGCAGGTGGGCCTTGCACTTCCTCCAGAAAATATACATGTCATTCCTTTAACTGTACCTCCATTTGCCTCTTGGCAGGGCTGGGGAAATCAAGTTGAGAGTGCTTAGTGGTTTGGGGCTGTTATATTTTCTCTGCTCTATGATCCGTGGTAGGTTAAAAGGGCCAGAGCTGCTTTTCCTCCTCGCAGAAGATAACTCAAGCTGCACAGGCTTCCTCTGGGAGAATTAAAGGTGATGAGGGACGTCTGTTGGCTGGAGCCGTTAATATCCTCGCCCCACGTGGCCCTGTCCCTTCCTCACCTCCCCTGCGGGCTGGAATGATGAACATATCCCAGGGTGTTCTCATCCCGGCGATAACTCTTTGCCTTTGGTTTCCAGTGGCCTCCCAGAGCACGTGCCACACATCCAGGGGAGCAGAGGGGACAGTCGCGCGGTGGGGCCCGCACAGCCCTGCCAACAATGGGCGTCTTCCTCCGTTCTCACAGCCGTGCTTGCCGGTGGGCTCTGCTACTCCCGGTTCTCAGACGCGGACGCAGAAGCACAGAGAGGTTAAGTGACAGCCAGAGGACCCGGCCCTCGCGGTGGGAACCGGAAGAGCTAGGATTCAAACGCAGGTCTCTCCAGCTCCAAGGTCTTTCCTGTGCCAGCCCCGGACGGAGGCAGATGTCAGAACGCGGTGCTAGCAAAGTGTGCTTTTTAGGAAAAAGGCATCATGCAAATCGCTATGTCTCAGGGCCTCTCAGAGTCTCTCCACTGACAAGCCAGGAGTTTTCACGCCAGAGAGATTCCACTAGGTGATCTCCTGGTCTCCAGAAGGTTCCTGCTAAAATGGAGCTCCACCACCTGAGGAGGAATGTGTTTCTCTTCCTGCTCCTTAGGGTGGGTGGATCCGGGAGCCCTCCCGCCTGTGAAACTCCATCCGAAGCCAGCTCTGCCCTCATCCCGACTGCCCCACGCCTCCTCTGACAAGGACACCCATCTGCATCTCCACAATCCAGACATCAGGTTGGCCTTGGGCGGACTGCCCAGGTCCCAGCAGGGAGGAGCGCAGCCTGTCCTTCGCTTCCCAGCTTGTGGGGTGGGACACAGGCTGAAGGTCACCATCTCCCCAGCCAGAAGAAACTGCTCTCTCTTTGGGGGCTGAAAGCAGACTCTGGGTGTCCCTGCTGTTCACCTGCTGGGCTCTGTGTGGTATTAGGTGATTGTCACCTGTCCTCCCTCCTTGGGAGAGTTGTCCTGAAGGCCCCGAGGCAAGGTTTGGGTCTGAATGTCTCTATTCTCTGTGGAGCTAACAAGAGTTAGTAGGGGACTAGGTGTGGTGGCTCATGCCTGTAATCGCAGTACTTTGGGAGGCCGAGGTGGGAGGATTGCTTGAGGCCGGGAGTTTGAGACCATCTGGGCAACATAGCAAGACCTCATTTCTACAAAAAATAAAAATATTAGCCAGGCATGGTGGTACACACCTATAGTCCCAGCCACTCAGGGGGCTGAGCCTGGAGGATCTCTTGAGCCCAGGAGTTTGAGGTTGCTGTGAACTCTGATGATGCCACTGCACTCCAGCCAGGGCAACAGAATGAGACCCTATCTCAGGAAAAAAAACAAAAAAAAAAAAACAAAAAAAAAAGAAAGAAAAGAATTAGTAGGGTTCGTTGGCCATTTCGGTGTGTGCCAGGAAGGGGCTTTGGGGAAATCAAAATAGTCCCTCCCCCAAAACACTGGGGGCCTTGCTCACTGATCTCCTGCAGGAGAAAGGCTGACTCAGTCTTTAGGGGACACTTTCCTTTGGTTCCCCCTCCCCAGAGGTGGCCCTGGCAGTTGGCCAGCCGATCCCAGCCCCTGGAGCCTTGCGTGCTGGTGCTGGCGTGGCGATGGCCTCTCATCGATGAAGCTGAGGAGGCTGGAAATGCCTGCTTGGCTTTCCCCACTTTCTTCTTCTTCATGGATTTCCCTTTTTCTGGGGTGGGGGCCGTCTGAGAGCTCTCCTCTCGTTATACTCCTGGAGAGGGGAGGGTGGGAGGCAGCTGCCTCGGCGACCGTCAGAGGCAGCCGGGAGCCGGCGCCCCGTTCCCAGATGGCCACCTCCCTCTTCTCCTTTGTCTCTGAGTCCGGCGGGGCCCCCTTTAGCTGCACCCTTGTTCTCCCTGCACAAGCTCCCATGTGCCCGGGGATGTGGGGACACCCAGGAGGTGGCTTTCAGGGAGGTAGGTGCCCCAGGCTGCACTTGAGGGGGTATGGGAGTGGGATTGTGCCCGGATGGTGGTGGGAAGGGAAGATACACCGAGGGGACAGTGGGCACCAGGGCACCCACACTCATGGGTGGGGGTTCAGTTTTCTGATCCTCGGCAAAGCACGCTGGGAGAGCAAGGGCCTAAAGTCAAATGGAGTAGCTGAGGCTCAGAGCTGGGACCCGACACCCTCTGATCCGCAACCCAGACCTCGTGTCTATGGAGCCCGGCTGCAAGTCAGGAGACGTGGGACGGATCCTGATGCTTCTCAGCACCCGGGTCAGAGTCAGGTGGGACCCTGCAAATCACTAAACCTAGACATACCTCCCTGGATGCTAATTTCTACCCCGGGCCTCAGGACCACCATTCGCACTTCTTGACACGTAAATGGGCCTCACAGAGCTGTGCAGCACGGAGACCCTGCTGCTGTCACAGCTACAGAGATGGTTATTCAGGCTCAGTTTGATTACCTCAGTTGACAGGGAGCTCACTGTCTGCTGAAGGAGCCCACGTGGGCTGGGATTGCTCTCAGTAGGAAAAAGGCATTTATTTTAGTTCCAGAACAAGTCTTCTCTATCTTCCATATATAGCTTTTCAGATGTTTAGAAAACTGCCTCCCCTCTCCCTGCTCCCCAGCCAATATTTTCTTTTCCAGGCTAAACGTCATTTGTTGGTTTAACACCACTTATGTGCCAGGCTCTGGTTTAGGTGCTGGTGAGACAGAATTTATAAAACAGACATGGCCCTTCCCTCAGGGAACTCAGAGCCCAGACAGGCATTATTCCCAGATTCTTCCTCTTGAATGTAAGAAGGGCTGCAGGTCTGGCTTGATCAGGGCAGAAATGACAGTCCTGCTTTGCTCTCCGCACTTCTGTTAATGTCTGTGTGAAGCTGGGCAAGTCACCTAACCTCCCTGGGCATTGTCCTGAGGCTAGCAGCTCTCACCTCCCACCCCACGTTAGCGTGTAGGACCTGGCACGAGTCAGTTCTTTACTTTGTTACACACACTTGCAGGATATTGTTTCCATCTAATCCCACGAGGGCAAAGAGGCAGGAAGAGAAAGGTATTTATTTATTTTGGCGGTGTCCCTATGGCAGCAATTATTGCATCTTTCCATACGAGAGGCTCATCCATTCAACAGACACGTGCAAATAGCTAAACGACGTGTTCATTTACCTTCTACCCAGGCAACCACTATTGAGTGCTCGCTGTGCTCTGGGCTCAGTGCAGGGGCTGGGGGTGGATGTTAGGAGAGAATGAAAGAGATGGGACGCCTGTCCCCAGGAAGCTGACAGCCTAGTGAGAGACAGGCTTTCGACAGTCATCCCTGGATAAATCAAGAATGGCATTTTCGGTGGGTGGCATGAAGGAGGACAACGTGGGGTGCCGAGAGCCAATACCAGGGAGACCCCTTCACATGGGAGGATGGGGGGGCAGGGGAGGGTTACAGAGCTGAGACCCGAGGGATTCAGAGGTGAAGCTTGGGCATGCGGAGGGAGCTCCTGCCAGGGGGAATTGCATGGGTGAAGCCCCTGAGATGGGAAGGAGTTTTGTGCACCTAAGAACTAGAAGATGCTGGTGGCCAGAGGGCAGAGGGCTGGGGGAGGAAGTGGCAGGGATGGGGTGGAAGAGGTGGGTGTGGCCAGTTCCCATGGGGCTCCCACCAGAATAGAACCTGTGGCCTTGGCATCACCAGCTGGACTGCAGCCGAGGCACGCAAGAGCTGGAGCAGAGGCCCGGGGCCTGGAGACGTTGTTGTTGCTGCAGGCAGCAACGCTCGGCCCTGAGACTGCCGGGCTCCCCCATCCCCTTGTGGGAGCAGGACTCATGCTGTGGGGTGACGCCCCTTGACCTCTGACTCCCTCTCTAGATGTGACTTTCCCAAGGCCAAGACCATGGCACATTCTGGTAGCCCCTGTGCCCAGCACAGTGCCTGGCCAAAGCAGGCTTTGCTGCGCTGGCTTCTGGCTGTGAGGCTCCTGCTAACTGGTGCGGCCTCGGGCAGCTCACCTTCCTCCTCTGAGCTGCTTGGGATCCTCATCCGTCTGTGTCTGATAAATGATCCCGACTCTGTGAGCTGCAGGTAGGGAGGGGAGCAGGAAGCAGGCGAGATCACAGGAAAGAGGGGTCTTTGCAGACGGTAAAGTGTTAGGAAGATGGAAGGTTGCCCTGGTAACTGAGGCCTGCCCTTGGGTTATCTCACCCCTTCTTCTCCTCGTGCCCGCAGTGGCTGTCGGCTGCCTGTCCTCGCACACACAGGGGACGAGACATCCAGCAGCAAGTGAGTTGCCCTAGTAACTGGCTAGTTGCCCAGCTGTGAGAGCTGGAGTTGGAGTTTGAACACAGGAAACCCCGCTCCAGAACCCGCAGTCCAACCACTCCCCTCTCCTGCTGCACTGTGTGTTCTCAGCTAAGCACTTGCATGTGTATGTCGTGTTCTTTGTGTACTTTGTGGCAAAGAAAGCATCCTCATTTTCTAGAGGGAAGACGGGGGCTCAGAGAAGTGAAGTTCACCCAAGGTCACACAGCCAGGTCTCCTGACTCTGCATTGGGTCATCTTGCCTTTGGGGGGGCCTTAGTTCTGGCTCTGGAAGAAGGTGGAGCGGGGCCCTCAGGGGCTGCGTTTGCGCGTGGCCGTGGCGTGCAGGGAGCCCCACAAGCACACGGGCTGCGGCCCTGACGGCTGCCTTCCAGGACTTGTTGGACTCCATGGCAACCCGCACGCTGCCACTCTGGGCCTGGTACTGCTTTTGTTGCTTTGGTAAAATATTTTGTTGAATGCGAGCCATTCGTGCCCTCTGTAGATGCTCTGGGGCAGGGGGTGGAAGCAGCAAGTGTTTAAAGGGCTGAATTACTTGTCACTTTTCTTCTACTTTTCTGCCCCAGGGGGAAATAGTGTCCCGCCCCTTCAGGCTTTCTAGTTCCTGGAAGTGCGTGTTCTCGGGCACCAGGGAGCCGGCAGCGCTGTGGCTCACTCGCCTCGGGTGGCGTATGGAGCCCAGGCTCCTGGCCTCGTCCCACCTCAGCTCCCTGCAGCCAGGCCTGGCCAGTGTCAAGGCTCCCAGCGACCGGCAGGCGTCCACAGGCCGCCATGCAGTGCCAGCTCCCAGCTGGGCCCACGGACTGGAAGGAACAGCAGACAGGAGGCTCTGCCCTTTGGCAGCTGATAGCCCAGGCTGCTAGGTGAGCCTCCCACGTGCGCGGCGGCGATTAATCATGCCAGCTGCTGCAGGAGACGGGGAGGGAATGCTACAGGGGATGAGAGGCTGTGCCACGTGCCAGGGCGCGCAGCCGGGAGGTCTGGGCTCTCGGCCGGCTCTGGCATGGGTGACCTTGGGCAGGCCCTTCACGCCTGTGAGCCTCACTGTTCCCATCTCTAAAGTGGAGATAAGAACAAAGCTGTCCGGCCTACTTCTTAGGGGAATTGGGAAAGCGGATGAAAGTGATGAACATAGGTGCGCTTTAGACATCACAGAGTGCCAGGTGAACGGTGACTGGAAACTCAGAGGCAGGAATCTGTTTGTCTTTCTTCATTTGCTCCCTTCCTCTCCCCCCCTTCTGTCCTCTCCCTCCTTCCTTGCCGTCTATCCCCGATCCTTTTCCTTCCTCCTTTTTGTTCCTTCCCACAAAGGCCTGCCAGGTTTCTTCCGTGTGTCAGCACCGTGCTAGAGAGCAGGGCACAGATGAAGACCTGGTTCCACCCTTTAAGGAGTTCGACAGTCGTTAGGAGCCGGATGTCACCGGAACCGTGCAGAGCAGAGTGTTGGCTGCGCTACCAGCTGGGCTCTGGGCAGGACGTGTCCAGGCAGGGGCAGGGGCTGAACCCGGGAGAAAGGTGGGGAGCAGGCTGGGCGGTGGTGGGGAGGGCGGCCCAGCGGCCGGAGGGAATCCGCCCCGCTGTGGGGTGGAGGCCCGGAGGTGTTCGCCGTGTCCACACGCAGCTCTCAGCTGGAGAGCAGTGTCCTCTCGAGCTGACACCGGCCCGGTCACGGCGCCCATCAGCTCCCTTCCCTGCATCCTCAACTCCGGCAGCCTCTGCCCTGCCTCTCCTCCCCTCTCGCTCGGCTCCAGCCCCCAGAGGACCAGAGTAACAGGGCTTGGAGGAAGAACCGCCACTGAGAAGGGGGACAGGCAGGGAGGAAGAGAGGGAAGGAGGAACAGTGAGGGGCTTCGCGGCTTCTGGGCCTGGGCCTGGCCCGGGGAAGATGATGAGAGCAGGGCTGCGAATTAATTAACTAACGAAGAAAGCAGAGGAAAGGGAAGGAAGGAGTGCGGGAGAGGAGCGGGGGAGGAGGAAGGAAAGCATCGTCACGATTCGGTTGGTGCAAGTTAGAATGAGGGAAAACGAAGGTCTTATTTAAAAAAAACCAATACTGCTCGGCGTGGTGCAGGAGCAAGCATCGTCTTGGGGATCTGTGCAGTTCTGCTTTATTGGGTCTCCCGTGTTGTGCTGAGACCAGCAGCTGCTGGGACGTCACTGCAGTCGCTGCCGCCACGCCCGCTCTGCCAGCCTCGCGCCTCTCCCAGGCACCTCGGGGACCCTGGGGCACCTGCTGGTGTCCTGGGCTGGGCTGGGCAGGGCGTGACAGAGACCAGGTCACTGCCGGGCAGGCGATGCCTCAGGCCCCAACTCAGCAGCAAAACTGACCTTCAGGCAATGGCCAAGTTTCGGCCTCTTGATTTGAGTGAGCCTCCCTCAAAGCTTGTCATTCCTCAGCCCCGTCCCCCAGGGCTCTGTCCTAGTAACAGGTACTCTCACGTGGGACTGATCAGTTTGTGGATATTAATGTGTTTCCTCTCCCAGAGGATCCTTTTGTATGTTAACAGAGGCCTGCTGGAGACGGTGCCTTATTTTTTTAACAAATTTAGTGGTATTTATTTTCTGCGCAGGTAACACATCTCCTGGCTCAAAATGTAACAGTTACAAAAGGGGGTGCGGTGTAAATTCTTTCTCCCAATTCCTTCTTCCTGGAGGAAACCAACGTTAACAGGTTTTGTGCATGTGTCTTTCCAGAGATATTTTATGCATAAAAGGGAAGTACATACATGTATTCTTTCCCTATACTTTTGATTCTTATATAAAAGGTAGCATATCCTAAATTCAGCATTTTTCCCGCGTTAGCTCTCCCTTTGTGTATGTTACCAGTGCTTGAAAAGCTCTCTGATTCCTTTTCGTGACTGCGTGATATTCCACTGTGTGCCCGTCCCATAATTTAGGTGCCCTCGTGGATGGGTAGTTAGGTTGTTTCCAGGCATTTGCTGTTGTAAACAGTTATACAGTAAATGACCCTGCATGTTTGTCAATGTTCTCAAGTTCAAGTAATATACTGAGGGGGTGCTTTTCCCCAAAAATACAGTCAGGCCCGTGGGTGAAATATTTAGGAGAGAAGAGAGTGTCCACCCATTCT
>RJWJ010040420.1:0-13983 GCA_004363605.1 Indri indri
GGTGGCCTTCCCTGGGCGGAAACGGATCAGGCCCCAGACCTGGAATTACTACCCCAGCAACCCTCTCATCTTAGGATCTATTTCCCCGAGATTAATAGCTGGGTGTGGGGGGATTTACTGTCTAATTACCACAGAAGTTTCCGGCAGGGAGAGTATCAGCCAATTGACCAATCAATCTGGAATTTATTGGGCACCTCCTGTGTACTGCTTTCTCATAAGACTTCCTTCCTGGAGAGATCTAGGGATCCTTCCTCCTCCTGCTCCCCTTGAACCCTTGCTGGGGTTCAGTTCCTCGTTCTCAGCCCTGGCCGTACATTGGAATCACCCGGGAAGCTTTAAACCTGCTGTCCGAGCCCTAAGACTAATGAAGTGAAAATCTCTGGGGGTGGGGGCCAGACATCAGTCCTCTGGGAACCACACAGTTACGCCGATTGCTTCACTCCGTCTTGTCTTAGAGGTACGTGGACCATGCCTTCCCATTTCTGTGCCAGTTGCCTGGTGGGTCCTTTATTCTTAATCTTCCTCTATCATTCGGTTTCGGGTGTGTGTCCTGTGAATGGCATATAGCTGGGGGTGGAGGTGTTATTTACTGTATTCTCACCTGACAGCCTGTCATCTCTTAATAGACAAGATTAACTCATTCACGTTTGTTGTAATGTTGATGTGTTCGGATCTACTCTACCGTATTTTCCTGGTCACCGTGCTTTTCCTTCGTTTCTTTTTGTCTCTTTTCCTGCTTTTTACTGGTTTCAGTTACATTTTCACAATTCAAGTTAGGCTATAAGGCCTGAATGGGAAAGAGTGGGTGAAAATACCCTGACCTAGGTGATCTAGAATCTTTGTAATTATAGTCATTGGAGTGTTTTTCTTAACTCTACCTATTAGCCTATAGACTTCTGGACAATAGGGAGTTACTCATCTTTGGGTGGCGGGGAGGCTTCTGTTGCCCTTAATTCCAGGCCTTGCATAAGCTTGGGGCTCCGTAAATACGTGTTAAACTGAGCAGACATTTATAGCATGTCAACAATTTGTATCTCTAGGGGCTCATTACTGGAGAAGGGCCTGTCACCAGGGCCTGTAAGAGGGGCCAAGAGATGACAGGGAGTTGGGAGGTGGGGTTAGAAATTTATTTGGCGATTTTTGATTATCTGGAAGGTACCTGGCTGGGCTACAGCAGTTCCCAGCATAGGCCTTTCCTAAGTCTGTGACTCGGAGCAAGTTGCCGCTCCTCCCTCAGGCTCGGCCTCCTCATCCGCAGTGGGAGCTCTGATGGTACCTCCCGCGACGGGTTGTTACGGGGACCAGAGACGGAAACTGTGTCAGGTGCTGGGGTAGGGTGTGGCCAGGAAGGTGTTCAGTCCTTGCTGGTTCCTGACACCTGAAAGGCCTGTTCGGAGGGACAGGCTGGGAGTCCCTTGTGGTGGCACCTTAGGAGAATGACTCAGCCTCAATTTCCCACCACTGATTGTTCCCCAAACCCTGGGATTAATTGTACTGGTGAAGAGGCCAGCAAGATGTGGATCACTCTGCCTCCCCTGGGTGGTGGATGCCTCTCCCCATCGTCCTGTCTCCGCGATGTCTCTCCTTCCTTTCTCCATGGTGTGGTGGCTGTCAATTGGCATTGACGTTCCTCTTATACTGAGGAGGTGGCTTTGAAGCCTGGCTGCTTGGGTTCGAATCCTGGCACCACCACTTCCCAGCTCTGCGACCTCGGACAGGTTTCTTAACCCCTCTGAGCCTCAGTTATCTTCACCTGGAACATGGGGACATCAGAGTTTCTTAGATAGGATTAAGAAAAGAGCCCTGATAACTGTAAAGGCACCTACCTGCCACCCATAGAGCTATGAGATTTCAATGGATGACGCACAAAAGGGCCCAGCAGGCCATGGGCACCCAGTAGGTGCTCTCAGTGCTGTTACTATTCAGTGATTGTTTCTTGAGTGTGCAGGAAACTGCCTACTGTGTGCAGCCTTTGTGTCAGGGCCAGGACAGATATTCCGGGAGCCAGGCAGTGTTTAAAGAAGGTGGGGGGCTACATGTCACCTGAGGTATGCCTCCCACCAGACCCAGAGGTCTCCAGGGAGCCGCTGAGGCCCAGGCCAGCCCTAGAGGCAGGCAGGACAGCAGAAGAGGATGCCCGTGGCTGGCAGGAGGCCAGGCCCCTGCTCTGGTCTCGGGGAGAGGTGAGGCCAGTTCCTGGTGAGAGGTGTACACTCCTGTGCATGCCAGACATTCCAGCACGGACGCACCCCCACATACACGCCCACGGAGACAGAATTAACCCCAAAAGGGAGAAACCACAGACAGTCAAGGGCTGGTGGCCCTGGCCAGGCAGGGAGCACCAAGCCTGCTGGGGCCCATCTATATGCACAGAAAGAGAGTGCAGGCTGGGCTTCGACCCAGCACGAGGACAGAGCAGTTCTGGACGGCAGGGACAGCCAGGTGGAGGCGATGGCACGAATGTGGCCTCTCTGATGCTGCCGGGCTGTGCTCCGTTCCTGGGTTGGCCACTCAGGGGAGAGGCTGTTCCCCCAGCCTGGAGGAGGGGACGGCTGGGAGCAAGCCAAGTGCCCCCGCTCTGCCCACAGGCCGTGGGAATGGCCGCTGCAGCTCTGGGGACCCAGGGAGGGGCGTGCGGGCTGTGGTTTCCTACTGGGCGCTCCACACCCAGGCACCATGCTCCACTGGGCTCAGCTGCGAGCCTTGGATGGTTTTGGAGTCGGACAGCCAGGGAGGGACCCTGGGGCAGGCGTCTGGCCAGGTGTGGCCTGGTAGGGGAGCGGCAGGGAAAGGGGAATGAGCATTTCTTAGGCGTCCCCAGGTACCAGGCACTGAGTGAGACAGGAAGATGCTCTAAGAGCCGATCGACTTTATTATAGCAGAACTGATGAGCTACAGTCACTGCAGGCTTAGAGCTAAGTGGGACAGAGGGCCCCCAAGCCACCTGGCGTCACGCCATCCTGTGTCGTAAGCACTAGCCACAGGGGACGTGCTCAGAACAACAGGGCTGTGGTGCAAGTCTGGCCGTGCGGCAGGTTTTGAAGACTTTGTACGAAAAGAACGTAAAATAGCTCATTTATAATGTTCTATTAACTACCTGTCAGGTTGATAATATTTTGGATACATTAGGTTAAATAAAATACAAACATTAAGTTCACCTGTTTCTCTTTACTCTTTTCATGTAGCCACATGAAAAATTTTAATTACACATGTGGCCCGAGCTCCATTTCTGTTGGATGGCGCTGGCCTGGCACGCAAAGCAGCGTGGCACCCCCACCCCCTTGGGGACGTTTCCTACCTGTCGAATGCACCTTTCTGTTTATTACATGGCGAGCAGATGCGGGGACTCCGTATTTGCGGAGGCTGAGACAGGTGAAGCCGTGCGCGCCGTGCCCGCACAGCCGGCAGTATTCGTCCTGCTGTCGATGGGGTGAGCTCCGTGCTGGGTGCCACGGACGTGACAGTGGACAGCTGGCAAAGACCCCCACCCTGGCAGAGCCCCTGCACTCCAGTGGAGAAGGATAAAAACCAGCCGTCCTAATCCTCACGGTGTGACCGCCACACCCAAAGTGCTTTAATTTACAGGGTCATCTGAATGGTCTCAACCCTCTGTGGTGGGATCAGTTCTTATCCATGTCTCATGGATGAGGAAACTGAGGCACAGAGGCTGAGGATCCTACCACACCTAGGTTAGAGTGACAACACAGTCTTGTTCTCGCCTCTGTGCCAGACTGCCTCAGTTTCCCCCCGTAAGCAAGATAGGAGAATGGGCCAGGTGGTGCCACGTGCTTGTAGGTAGAGTGGAAGGGTGGCTCTCGAAGCCACCCCCACACAGGTAGCCCCCGTCCCAGGTCACTGCTGGCTGGAGGCTGGCCGTTCATGGTGTCCTGGGAGGGTCTGGGTGTCTCCTGAGGGGCAGGAGGCCAGGGAGCGGGTCTCTCCGACTCTTAGATCCTCCTGCAGTGCGACCTGGTGGCACTGTCGTCCAGCCTAGACCTCACCTGTGCTCTCGGAATAGACAGCGGGTGGTTGTTGCCTTGGTCCAGGTGAGCGGGGGTGACCCTGACCAAGGTAGAGGCCGTAGGGACAGTCGGAGGGGGATACACAGGGCCTCTGTTCCGGGGTGGAATCAGTGGAGGGGAGGCCGGGATCTGGGACGGTTCTCGGGTTCTGCTGGATCGACCGGGTAGACGAGGCCTCCTGGCCCTCCCCTTCTGCGGTTTCCCTCCTGTGGACAGAGCAGTGGAACCCCGTGCCCTCCAAACCCCCAAACCGTCCGACCCTGCTCCTGAGCCCAAACCCAAGACAGTGAAGTGGGCCGTGCGTTTATCCCCGCCCAGGCCTGGGACCCCGCGTCCTCCCGACAGGGTAATCGCCCGTGTGCGTGCCCCGGCCTCTCCTTGCAGACGCTGGAGGAGACGCTTCCAAATATCGAGGCTGCTTGCGAATTCCCCGCATCCCGGCAAGGCGACATCCGCAAGGCGGAACAAGAGCGTGCCCCGGCTTGCGCCAGCATCAGCAGGAATGGTGTGGGTGGCCCAGGGCCGTTTTTAGCTGCCTGGTACCAGTGGATTCTGACTTCAGGCCTCAGTCACTGGCTTTTATCAGCTCCTTAAAAGGAGCCCAAATCCCTGGAGGGTGAACCCAGGTCGAGGCAGAGCCCGGCTCGCTTGTATCCCAGACACGAGACAGTCCCCTATACCTGCGTTCTCAGCTAACCGCGCCCCAGCCCTGTGGTGTGTGTGCTGCAGTGACTCCCATTTTACAGCCGGGGAAACTGAGGCTCGGAGAGGCTAAGTCATTTATAGCTTGGTAAGAGCGGAGTCAGGGTTTGACCCCAAGCCGTGTGACTTTGCTCTGGGTGCTTAATCCCTGGGTCGTGCTGCCCCTCTGGCTGCAGGCAAGGACAGTGGCACCCACACAACTGAAGCAGGAAGAGTGACCAGTGGGGCGGGGAGTGAGGGTCCCCGAGACACCCATGCTCTCCTCCTCTGCCCTCATGATGCGTTGATGGCGTGTGGGTGAGCGGGGTGCCAGCTCTGTCCCCGGCTTCTCTGATGGGCATCCCCGCTGGCCCTCTGACCAGACCTTGGCTGTCCTGGGCCACGCCTGGGCACCACACAGCTGTGGGTTCCAATCCCAGCTTTGCTCTTCGCAGCTGCCTCTCGGAGCCTCCGAGTTCTCAGCTGCGAGTCGCCACCTCCAAAGCAGGTCGGCTGTGGCTGTTGATGCTCTAATTCCCCGTGACAGACCGTGGGCCCCTGGGGCTATTTGGGGCTCCCAGGCCCCTTCCCGGCAGTCCCTCCTCTCTGCGTACATCCTGGGACACGCAGAAGCGCCCGTTCTAGGCTCAAGCCTGTGGGCTCAGAGCCAGGAAGCCCTTGTCTGTTCCCCGAGAGTATCCCCAAACCCAGCCCCGGAGCTCCGGGGAGGTTCCAGGCAGCCCCCCAGCTGGCCTGGGCCCCATGTTTCCCTCCTTGCACTAGGAGAAGGAGGCAAGGGCTGATTCTTGGGAGAAATGGTCTTAGTCTGCTTGAGGTGACCCCACTGGGCTTGCAAAACGCCCCCGGCAGGCAGCCCCTGACCGGCAGCCTGGCCTGGGCTCGGGGCCATTTCTGGGCCAGCTGAGAACTGGGTCCCCACCCACCCCCGCCCCATCAGCAGGAGGAGGGGGTCTTGGGCCAGGGTAGGGGCTTCTGTCAGGCCCTAGCACCCCACCTCTTCCCGCCTGTCCACGGTGGGCATCCTGAATGCGTCCCACCACCGAGAGGCGTCAGCTCCTGTCAGCATTTCCTGGAAAACCCAGGATCCTGGGAGGAACCCCCCCACACTTTTTTTAAAGTAAACTTTTTTCTCATTTCTCCAGTTTCCCCCTAAGGTCCCTTTTCTGTCCCCAGGTCCCACGCAGGATCCCTCGTTGCATTTAGTTCTCACGTCTCATCAGTTTCCCCTGGTCTGTGGCAGTTCCTCGGTCTGTCCTTGTCTTTCATGACCTTGACACTTCTGCGGAGCATCTGCAGTCTGGCTTTACCCGCGGCTTCTGCCGGTGGGAGGGGGGCTTTGCGTTCCCGGGACAGGTCCCTCGGAAGGAACCCTGTGTCCTCCAGTGCACGTGGAAGTCCTCGGCGCTGACGCACCTCAGCCCCAGGGCTGCTAACCTTGGTCTCTTCTCCACTGGGCAGTGCCTGTTTTCTAGAAAGAACCTATTTTATAGGACCAAGCGCCACAGGCAAGCTGGGGGCCCCTAGGAGAGAAAGGGGACCCACGGGCAGAGCCCCGTGCTGGGCAGGGGGGCAGTGTAAAGGCCGAGTTTCATGGTTAAAGCCACCCCCTCGGGGAGTGAAAGTGCAGTGAACCTGCGTTGCATGGCTGAGTGGTCACCGTTACCGCTGAAGGAGCCCCTGCCCTGCGCCAGGCCATTCACATGCCTGCCTTTAATAAGTGTTTGTTGAGCGCCTCCCATGTGCCAGGCAGTTTTAGGCACTGGTAAAATAGCCATGGATACCCCACTCTTATCCAGAGCAGAAATGATCTTGAAGCTGCTTTGGGGGTCCTGGATGCTGCTCTAAACCTCCAGCTCAGTCTTCGAACCCCAAAGTTGTCTTTGAAACTTGATTCAGGTGTTTGCAGAAGTGACCCTGATTCGACCTCCCCCCTGCCCAACACGCTTAACTTGGTAGGACTTACTACTCCCATTTTACAGATGATGAAACTGAGGCTCAGAAACATAAAAGTAGCTCCTCAAGGTCTCACTCCTCAAGTCAGGATTTGAACCCTGGCTGGCTGCAGACGTTGAAGTCTTTCTCCTACTCGGGCTGACCCCCGAGTGACCTTGGGTGGTGCCTTCCCTTCACCAGGTTTGCTCATCGGGTGACAAGCAGGTGGGGCCGGATGGCCACTGCCCTCAGCACTCGCATCCGTGTTGCCTTCTGAGGAAGGAGAGCGAGAGCTGGGTGTGTCCTCTCAGCGGACACCCGGGCACCTTCCCTTTACTGGGGTGGGTGGCTGGGGGTGCACCGGTCCTGGCTCAGTGGGTGGTTGCTGGCTCCGTGGGTGGGACAGGGCTGGGGTGAGGGTTGTGGGGAAGGACTGTATCTCAGCCTCCATCAGCAGGGCTGGGCCCAGGGGTGCCACGTCTGGCCGCCCCCAGCGCGGCTCATTAGCGAGATGAAAAGCTGGACTAGCCCGGCCAGTTCCCAGCGCTCCTGGGACGCGTCCCCCTCCCTGCATGCTCCCGACCCACCCACATTCCTGCACTCCTGGCGTGGGCACTGCGGCTCTCCCGGGGACACGTGGTCAGCTCCTGTGACCAGCTGGACAGCGGGGGCCGTCTCATTTGGAACCCCAAACCCAAAGGGCGAGGTGCTGGCACTGCCTCCAGCAGTCTGGAATCGAAACTCAGCTCTGCCCTGCTTTCTGGCAGCAGGACTGCGGCCAAGTTATCGAATCACTTTGTACCTCAGTTTCCCCATCTGTAAAATGGGGGGAACAATGCCACTAACTTTAGAGGGTGGTGGGATTCGTGGGCTAATATACATGTGACTTGCTTAGCACCCGGCCGGACACACAGTCCGCCCTCGGTGAGCCTTAACCAGCATCTTCCCGGAGGCTGGGAGTTATCCGGAGGTGGCCCAGCCTCCTTGGAAAACAGGACCAAAAAAAGGCAGCACCTGACTTGAGGGTGAGGGAGGAAGAAACAGCCCCCTACCAATTATAAATGGCATTTGCCATTTTTTTTCTGGTAACAGCTTTATTGCAATATAATTCACATACCGTATAATTCTCTTATTTAAAGTGTACAATTCCCCAGTTTTTAGTATTAACATATTCACAGAATTGCGCATCCGTCGCCATAATCGATCTTAGAACATTCTCGTCACCCCAGAAAGAAACCCTGTAGCCGCAGCAGTCGCTCCCCGCGTCCCTCCCCCACCCCAGCAGCCACGCGTCCGCGGGTCATGCACAGGGAACGATACGTGGGGCCTTCCGCGCCTGGCGTCACCTTCAGCACGGCGTTCTCCGGGTCCACCGCGCGGCAGTGCGTGGCAGCGCTGCGTCGCTTTTTTTGGTTGAATAATCCGATTATACCACATTGTGTTTATTCATCAGTTGATGGCCATTCGGGTTGCTTCTGTTTTGGGGCTGCCACGCACGATGCTGCCACGGACGTTTGCGTGTAAGTTCTGTGCGACGCGGGTTTCATTGCTCTTGGGCTGATTCGATTGCTGGGCTACACGGCAAGTGCTTGACCTTCTGAGGACCTGCCAGACCGTTTTCCGCAGCTGTGCACGTCTCACATTCCCGCCAGCAAGGCACAGGCGTTCCCGTTGCTCCACGTCCTTGTCAACGACTGTTATTTGCCTTCTTTTTATGGCCTGGCAATAGGTGGAAAGTGGCATCCTGTTGTGGTTTGGGGCACTTGGCATTTTAAATTGATCTGTTAAGTATCTACTGTGTGCTAGAAGCCCTGCAAGATTGTCACGTGGAGTTGTTAAGGGCCTGGACTCCAGGGCCTGCCCAGGTTGGAGACCTGGCTCTGTCATCTAATTACTGTGTGACTTTGGGAAAGTTACTTAACCTCTCTGGTCCTCGGTTTCCACATCTATAAAGTGGAGATAATAATACAATTACCTGCCACGTTAACACCTACCTCATAGGGTCATAATGAAGGTTGTCAGGAATGAGAGAGGAGGCAGGCATGTAGAAAGTAAACATTAGCTCGTACTGCCACCATGATGGTTGTTGTTGCTGTACGTTGGCTCATGTGATTTTCCTGGCCCTCCTAGCACCAGGATCTGCCTGTCTCTCGTGGCCTCTCCTCAGTGGATACTTTTGTCCGGGGAACCCAAAACCCCAGCTGCCACTGCCTCCTCCAGGAAGCCCTCACTGACCACCACAGCCCCGTCCAGCGGTCAGGAGGTATCTCTGGGCATCTGCAGCCCCCACGCCTACCTCCATCCTGTGACTATTTCCATAAATGCTGACTTCCTCTAGGCCTGTGGGGTGAACTCTCAGAGGGTGAGGTTGTGTCTGTGTGAAGTGCTGGGCCTGGCACACAGCAGGTGCTTAATGAGTGCAGGTGGAATGAAACTCCTGGGTGCTTAGCTGCTCAGGCTCCACTGTGGAGTCACGCAAAAGGGTCTTCAGTGGAGACTGGGAGGATAAGGAACTAATCTTGACCGTCGCTGGCTGGCTGGGTAGCACTGACCATGTTGCTTTCCCTCTCTGGTCTCTGCTTCTTCCTTAGTTTAAAGACAACCGGGCAGAGCTGGGGGCCGATCTCCAGGGCTCCTTAACAACCGTCATCACAAGCCTTGTGGCGTTCACTGTGTGCCCGGCTCTGTGGCAGCCCCTTGCTGGCAGCCCTCGCTCCCGTTTGTAACACCCTGCCCCGACCCCTGGGAAAGGTGCTGTTCCTCTGCCGCATCTGACCAGGGGGCAGGGCACAGAGAGGCGAAGCAGCTTGGCCACGTCGCACAGCCAGCAAGTGGCTGATTAGAGTCAAGATTTGAACCCACAGCTGATTCCAGAGCCAAAGTCTTAGCCACCATGACAGTGTTTCCCGGAGTGGTCTGTGACGTGATTCTGGGGCGCGGGGGGCGGCAGACAGGTGTGACAGAAGAACACAGAAACCCCAGGGGGAGAGCCGCCCTGCTTTCAGGTCTCTGAGACCATGGGGGAGGGGCTCAGCCTGGCGCCAGCGCGGCTCTCGCAGCTCCAGGGCCGCCGCGCGTCCAGCCGTCACCTAAACCCGTCGTTTATTTCCAAGGAGCGTATTCGGGCGGCTACTTCGTGTAGAGGGGACTTCTGGTTTTCTGTTCACGATGGGGACAGCAAGTTACCTTTTTAAGCACATTTGCTTAACTGTAAAAAGTGAGTAGTTTGAAAGAAAAACATCAGGTAGTTAAGAATAAGGGCGCTCGAACAAGAACTGGTTCACAGGTGTTCCCGGTGTGTGATCCGTAAAGGCACGAACGTCCTCCCGCCGTCAGACAGGTGAATGGCACGCGGCCATCTGCGGGAGGGAATAGTATTCAGCCAAGAAAAGGAAGGAGCTTCCGACAGGTGCCTCGACGCAGATGGACCTCGAAAACACTGTGCCGAGGGAAGGAGCCAGACGCGAAGGCCACACACGCTGATTCTGTTTCTGTGAAACGTCCAGAATGGGCAGATCGTAGAGACAGAAAGCAGATGGGCGGTGGCCAGGGGCTGGGCGGGGACAGGGGATAGAGAGTGACTGCTCTTGGGTGTGGGGACAGTAAAATGTCTGGGATTGGATAGTGGTGACACTTGCCCAACTCCGCGTGTACTTTATATGGGTGAATTTTATGGTACATGAATTATATCTCAGTTTTAAAGATACATTGTGCTTTGCCAACATGGCAAAACAGACGCGTTAGACCAAATGACCCAGGTTGGGGCTGACACCCCCCCGGGTGTTGTGTTGTCTCTGTGGCTTTAGTGACGTCACCCTGTGGGGTCAGCTGAGCTTCCTGGAAGGCTGGGTGGGCAGTTCATGCTCAGAGCCTGGGCCCGGCACAGTCTGGGAGGGGGGGATACCGGTGGGGTCTAGCCCCCAGCTCCTCGGCCCACCTGCCCTCGGCTTCCGCCCACAGCATCTCAAACAAGGAGCTGTCAGAGCTGATCGAGCAGCTGCAGAAGAATGCCGACCAGGTGGAGAAGAACATCGTGGACACGGAGGCCAAGATGCAGAGCGTGAGTGGCCCCCCCCACCCCCACCCCGGGGCGCCCCTGTGCTGCCAGCCCCACCCAGGATGAGGGGCATGTCGGAATCAGTGGTTCTCCCCCAGGGGTGATTCTGCCCCGCAGGGAACACGAGGGCCCATCTGGAGACACTTTGGTTGGCACAGCGTAGGGGAGGGTGCTCCTGGCATCTAGCGGGTCGGGGCTGGAATTCGGTGAGAGGGTGCAGGCGGGGTGCAGGGCTCCGTAGCATCGTCAGTGTGTTCTCACTGCTCAGGCGGCTGTAGCACGGTCGGGCCTCCCTCCGCCCTCCCTGCAGGAGAGAGAGGACAGAGCTGGGCAGGTCACTCCTCCGTGCGTGGTTCCCCGTTCTGTAACACAGGGATAACAGCTGCCCCCAGCCATAGGTTCTCCTGCGGATTAGACGGTGGGGGGCCTCTGTACCTGCCCACCACGCACTGCTGAGATGAGGATGCTGTCTCCAACACCCGCCAGCCCCAGCCTGGTGCCCGTTTTGTACTTGGAGAAACCAAGGTTCAGAAAGGGGCGGGGGTGACTAGAGATGGTGACACAGATGGTCCCAGGAGCAGCCTGGAGGTGGGGTTGCCAGATTTAGTGAGTCTAGTACAGGATGTCCAGTTACAGTTGTGTTTCAGGACACAAATAACGTTCGAGAATCAGAATGTCTCACGTGCTATTTAGGATATTCTTATGGTACAAAAGTTTTTGTCGTTTATCTGAAATTCAAAGGTAACTGAGCCTTCTGTATTTTCTCTGGCGTCCCTGCCCTGGGGGGTCAGAGAAGTGAAGGGCTAAGGTGGAGAGGTCACAAGGGGGGCCAAGGTCTGTCCACCCTCCTCCTGTCCCCAGGCCCAGCCCAGGCTGCTCTTCCCTCCCGGCTGCCTCTGCCGGCCCAGGCGTCCCTGCAGCCCAGAGACCCCAGGGGGAGGGTGAGTGTTGGCCCAGCCGGGGGTGGAAGATGCAGTGTGGCGTGGGGGCAAGTGGGACGTCTGTTCCTGGTCACCAGCTGCCCCCAGGGGCCCCTTCCTCCTGTCTGGGTCCCCCCTGCCCCCTCCTTCTCAGTGCGTCTTGTCACTTGTCATCATTCTCCTCTCTCGGGGCCCCTGGGGCAGTGTTTTCCTCTTTCCTAAATGAAACGCAGCTTTTTGGGGTGTGTCTCTTTTTTCCTTCTAACAAAAGTAATGTGTGTTCAGTACAAACATTTCAGGACAGATAAACAAGTATAACAAAGTAGAATCGTGGAGAATCCATCCCCAGAGGTGTCAGCTGCTAGCATTTTGGTGTCTGTGTGTGAGAGAGAGGGGAAGGGAGAAGGGAGAACAGAGCCGACCCTCTCCTTTCATTCGCCTGGAGCAAACACTCCAAGGAACGAGGACGTATCCGGGAGATGCTTTCCAACTGTTTTTAAACTTCAGCTAAAGAGACCTTAAAAGAGAAGCCATGTTCTGAAGACTGCATGGACTAGACAGTCTTTCTCTTGCTTCCTTTTTGCAGAAGACGTCATTATTTATTAACTTAATTACCCAGAAGTTCTCCCGAATTTTTCTTTCTTTTTTTTAATGGAGGGGAGGTGCAGGTTACATAGAGTTAACCATTTAAAGTGAACGATTCAGCAGCATTTAGTACATTCACAGTGTTGCGCAAGCACCTCTCTGTCCGGTTCCCAGATGTTTCCACCGCTCCGAAGGGAAACCCGCACCAGCTAGGCCCTCACCCCGATCCTTCTCCAGCCTCCGCCGCCTCTCCTCTCTCTGCCTCTGTGGATTTACCGATTCTGGTTGTTTCATGTACGTGGGGATCTTACACTCGTGACCTTTTCTGTCTGGATAAGCATTAAACATGCAGAACAGTTGAAAGCATCGCACAGCGAACGCCCGTATCCCACGCTCAGACTCTGCCAGGAACGCCGCCGTATTTGCTCTCTCACGGCCCGTCAGAGTGTGGGTGTGACACATTAGATACGTCAGTCCCTGGGATTTTGTAAAACCTTTTTATCGAGGTGTAACTAATAGAAAGTTTTTAGAAGTGTCCACATTTTAAGAGTCACCTCAGCAAAGTTTTGCCTGGGTCGAGACTGGAGTAACCGCTGCCCTGGGCAAGAGAGAGGCCACTTTCCAGACAGCTGCCCGGTGACCTTCCCCATCAGTGGCCCCCAGACCTCTCTCACCATTGATCTGTTCTGCCTGACTTTGAACCCTGGCACACCAGCCTCCCTCGTCTAGACGTCCTCTTTGTCGGCTCAGTCGGTGTGTTTTGAGAGAGCGCGTGTTCCCACCCAGCCCCTGCATGAGCCAGGAAATGATTAATTGGCTTCTCCCTTTTGCAGAATTAATCTTTGACCTGCGACTCAGATGCTCTGGTGATGATGGAGCAGACAAAATTCTCCCTGAGCCCAGAAGCGTGACGTTTTATTGTGATCGACTGACTGGCCAACCTGGGTTGGGGGGTGCCGGTTTCAATTGGCCTTTTGACAGGTAGGGTCGGCCTCACCTCCAAGCCCGCTGGGGAGCCGGCCCCGCCCACCCAGGGAAAGATGGTCCCCAGAGGAAGCCAAGTGTCTGTACCGGGGACCACATCACCTCTGTGCGTTTCTGGTTTCTTTTGCCATTTTTTCCTTTTTCTTTCTTTCTTTTTTTTTTTTTGTTTGTTTTTTTTGGAGACAGACTCTCGCTCTGTCTCCCAGGGTGCAGGGCATGGTGCCATCATAGCTCATGGCAGCCTCCAACTCCTGGGCTCAAGTGATCCTCCTGCCTCAGCCTCCCAAAGTCCTGGGATTACAGACATGAGCCATTGCGCCTGGCCTGTTTTTCCTTTTTTAACAACTTTATTGAGGCATATTTTACATATCACAAAATGCTCCCATTGCAGATGTACAATTCAGTGATTTTTAGTGACTTGAGTGAGTGGCACAACTGTCCCCGTGAATCAGTTTCAGGACATTTCCCCCCGCAGTGGGATCTCCAGTGCCCACTTACTGTTAATGCTGTTCCCACCCCTGCCCCGGGCAGCCACTGATCTACTTTCTGTCTCTGGATTTGCCTGTCGGGACATTTGACATACACGGGCTCCCACCCACGAGGCCTCTGGCTCCCCTCACTTTGCGTAGCACGTGGAGGCCCGTCTGCGCAGAGCATGTCCGCGGGCAGCTCCATCTTGGTTGCTGATTCGTATTTCTCAGTTCACTTTGCCTCCTCTGAGTGGGTGTTCTTATTCCCGTTGTAGAGAAGGGGACACTGAGACCCACCCGGCAAGGGGAAG
>RJWJ010040421.1:0-13977 GCA_004363605.1 Indri indri
TTGAGCCTAGGGAGGCTGTGTGTTTCTAAAAATTTGTCCATTTCCTCCACATTTTCCAGTTTGTGTGCATAAAGGTTTTTGTAATATTCATAAATTATATCTTGAATCTCCATGGCATCAGTTGTGACTTCTCCTTTTTTGTTCCTGATGGAGCTTATTAGGGATTTTTCTTTTCTGTTTTTCGTTAGTTTAGCCAAAGATGTGTCAATTTTATTTATTTTTTCAAAGAGCCAACTTTTTGTTTTATTAATCTTCCATATACTTTCCCTGTTGTCAATTTCATTTAGTTCTGATTTGATCTTATTAATTTCCCTTCTTCTGCTGGGTTTGGGGTTGGCCTGTTCTTCTTTTTTCAGTTCTTTGAGTCGATTCATTAGGTTGTCTATCTGTGATCTTTTTGACATTTGGATATAGTCATTTATGGAAATAAACTTTCCCCTCAGGACTGCTTTGGCTGTCTCCCACAGATTTTGATAACTTGTGTCACCTTTGTCATTTAGTTCAAATAATCTTCTGATTTCCATCTTTACTTCCTCATTTATGAAGGAATCATTCAGCAGAAAGTTGTTTAGTTTCCATGACTTTGTGTAGAGATGAGAGTTTCTGTTGCAGTTGATTTCTGTTTTTATTCCAGTGTGATCTGAGAAGATGCATGGTATGATTTCTATTTCTTTAAATTTTTTGAGACATACTTTGTGGCCTAGAATACAGTCAATCTTAGAGAATGTCTCATGAGCTGATGAGAAGAACGTGTATTCAGTGGTTTTTGGGTAGAATGTCCTGTGAATGTCAGTCAAGCCCATTTGTTCTAGAGTTCTGTTTAAGTCTGTTATTTCTTTGTTAATTTTCTGTTTGAAGGATCTGTCCTGTGCTGTCAGTGGGGTGTTGAAGTCTCTGACTATTATTGTGTTGCTGTCTATCAATTTGTTTAGATCAAGTAGAGTTTGCTTTATGAATCTTGGTCCACCTAAGTTGGGTGCATACATATTTAGAATTGTTATGTCTTCTTGTTGAACTGTACCCTTCACCATTATATAGTGACCCCCTTTGTCTTTCATTACTTTTGTTGATTGAAAAACCAAGTTATCTGAGATCAAAACTGCCACACCAGCCTTCTTTTGGCTTCCATTTGCTTGAAATATTGATTTCCACCCCTTTACTTTGAGTCTGAATGCATCCTTGCAGGTTAGATGTGTTTCCTGGAGACAGCAGATGCTTGGCTTGTTTTTTTTTTTTAATCCATTCAGCCAGCCAATGTGTCTTGAGAGGGGAGTTCAAACCATTCACATTTATTGAGAGAACCTATAAGTGGGGTGAATTACTGTTCATTCTGTTGGGTTGCCTTTTGTTGCTTTGTTTTCTCTCTTGAGCCATTGTGGAATCTAGCCTTTGATCTTTAACTTTTGAGTAGTTTCACATTCGAGAGTGTTTATTGTGCTGATCCCTGTGTAATTCTGTTTTGAGTACTTCTTGGAGAGCTGGTCTTGTCTTTGTGAATTCCCTCAGTCTTTGCTTATCTGAGAATGTCTTTATTTCTCCTTCATGTATGAAACTTAGTTTAGCAGGGAACAAAATTCTAGGCTGGGCATTATTCTGTTTCAGAAGAGTGAGGATGGGGCCCCAATCTCTTCTTGCTTGTAGGGTTTCAGTTGAGAAATCTGGAGTTATTCTTATGGGCTTTCCTTTGTATGTTACTTGTTTCTTTTGCCTTACTGCTTGTCGAAGGGGCTCTTTAGTGGATATTTTGGTCAATCTGATCACTACGTGACGTGGTGTATTCCTATTTGCATTGAATCTCCATGGGGTCCATTGAGCTTCTTGTACCTGCATATCTAGATTTTTAGCAAGCCTGGGAAATTCTTCCCTATTAATTCTTCAAATAGCTTATCCAGCCCTTGAGTGTTATCTTCTTCACCTTCCAGAACCCCTATCACCCTCAGGTTCCATTTTTTTCACATAATCCCACATTTCTTATAGGCCTATTTCTTTTCTCTTAATTTTCTGCTCAATCTCTGTGAGTGATTTGTTTAATTGGAAGGAGTTGTCTTCAATCTCTGAGATTCTTTCTTCTGTTTGATCTACCCTGTTCTTGAGGCTTTCCACTGTGTTTTGTAGTTCCCTGAATGAGTACTTCATTTCCAGGAGATCAGTTTGATTTTTCTTTAATATTTCAATTTCTTTAGTTAATTTTTCTTCCACATCTTGGATTTTTTTTGTGGTTTCTTTGTGTTGGTTATCCATTTTTTCTTGCATATCATTCAGTTTTCTTATAATCCGTGTTTGAAATTCTTCTTCTGTCATTTTAATGTTCTGAGTTTGATTAATGTCCATTGCTGGGGAGCTGTTGTTCCTCTTTGGGGGTGTGCTTTCCATTTGAGTCTTCATACTTCCAGAGTTCTTTCGCTGGTTCCTTCCCATGTGGATCAGTTTTTCCTTCTTGCGTTTAGGTTTTCGTTTGGATAATGACGCGCTCTGTTTAATCTCTGAGCCGGTAGGTGGTGTTTATGGGTGAGATTCAACCACACCCTTTTGATGAATCAGTAGATACAGTACATGCAGTAAAAGCGTGTGCAGGATGACCTCCCTGTCAGTATGTGGCACTTGCAGGGAGGAGCATGCTGGTTTTGGGTCCTATAGCTAGCTCTTGTTCCTCTAGAGAGGCCCTCTTGTGCCTCGGGTGATGGGTGTTGCCCTGGGATTTCCAGGTGTGTCCTTGTTCTCCACCTCAGTGGGGGCAGGACTGGGAGTGAGTCTGGGTGGGGCTAGGTTGGGTAAGCCTGCCCTCAGGCTCCACAACTGCTGTTAGCAGGGGTCAAAGGTCTGCTCTTTGTTTCTGTGCAAAGCTCCCGGGAGGGGCTGAAATGGCTCCACTCAGCTGAAAGTCTGGTCTTGGGGGGGTGGGGCTGTCCAAGACCTGCACTCTGGAGCAGGTCTCGCTCCCCTCCACTCTCCCCCTCTCCGTGGCCTCTCCCAGGCCTCTGCCAGCAAGCGGGACCTCAGGCTGATGGATCTCCCCTGGCTGTGACATGGGCCAGGAGGTTCCCTACACAGGATCACAGCCTGAGCTGGGTGCACAGCCCTGTTTTGGGAGGAGGGCTGCCACTAGGCATGCTGATCTGCCCCTGAAGGCGGACACTCCTCAGTAGGCTCTTTCACAGATCTCTCCTCCGTGCCCCAGGGCAGTGCGATTGTGACCTGGGTATACGGCGTCTGGTCTGCAGGCCTGTCCCCTGGGCCCTGGAGATCGATCCCTGGCCCTGCCAGGGGGAGGTGTGCTGGTCCTGAATCACCTACAGTGTGCCCAAGCTGGATCGATTTCACTCCACCTTGGGATTTGCTCCACTCTCCTGGAGTTCCCAGGCAAGCAGCCCCTGGGAGGGCTGGCAGGTAGGGAGCTGGCAGTCTGAGTACCCCTCAGTCTGCTGTACGGCCCCAAAAGGAAAAGTCCTATTCCTTGGAGATGCCTTCGTGTGACGTTTAAATTGTCTCTCTGGGCACCCTTGGGTAGGGAGAGGGAAGGAGAGAATGGAGCAATATGGCGTCTGCCAATAGGCTCAGTTCTGTGCCCAAGGAGGTGCCCTGAGGGGGCTGGGAACCTGGGGCTGTGTCCACAAGAGGCCACTGCTCACTGGCAGCAGCTGTCTCTGGACTGGTGTCGGCAGGTCTCTCCAACTGCTCAGGAGCCCACCAACAATCCGAGATGCAAGGGAGGGGAAAGTTAACCACTCCACCTGCCCTTGTCGCTGGTCTCCAAGCGTCTCTGGACCTTTCTCCTTCCAGTTCTCCTCCGCAACGTCTTCCCATGGAGTCTCCTGTAGTTTTAGGCACCCTTCCTTCTGACCTGCACCCGATCTATGTTTCTCTGCTAGTTTATTTTTTTCTCTTTTTTCTAAAATTTGTCTTTTTTGCAGAGACACTCTGATTGGCAGCTTTTCTCGTCCGCCATCTTTGCTCCTCCCGGAACACGCTTTTTAAATGGGACCAAATTCAAGAAATGGAAATGATAATCAGTGTATTGTGATGTTTAATAATTTTCTTAAAAAAAATCTCATTCATATACCAAAGTAAATTTTAAATTAATTAAATGTTTAAAAGAAAATGCAGACACATAACACAATAAATAAATTATGCATGGCTAAATACAATTCGTGGTAAAGAAATTAATTTTCAATGTGACAAGGACTCACAATCAAAAAAGTTTGTTTATATAAATATTAAAAACTTTCTCTGTAAAAATAGCATTGACAATATTGAAATGTCAAATACCAAACTGAAGAAGAAATAATTACAACATTCTTTAAAAATATAAATATCGTGAAAGCATAAAATTTATTCTTTTTGTTCCCTGTTTTGTTTCCTAAAACAATGCCTTGCACATTATTGATACTGAACAATATTTGTTCAGTCAATAACATTTAAGAAAAATTACCACTATCAAAAAAAATTATCGAAGGCTATGAACAGGAAATGTACCACAGTAATAACACTAATAATATCAAATACATGAAAAAAATTTTCACATCACTGTACACACGCATGTGTGTGCAGAAAAGAAATCTGATAACAAGGCTCTCACAGAGGATAAGGCAATTATTTTAAAAATTTTAAGTCTCAGCTTTCTTTTGACTTACAATGACCAAAAGGGATTCTGTTGAAGCTGGATAGTACAGGGGAATTTATAGTATCACTCAAGTGGTCAAAGAGAATCCTTTGGGTAGAAGACTGTTGGTAGACCTGTGACACTGACATCTTTTTCTTTTTTTAATTTTGGGATATTATGCAGGTACAAACATTTTGGTTACATATATTGCCTTTGCACCACCCAAGCCAGAGCTACAAGCATGCCCATCCCCGAGACAGTGCACTCCTCACCCATTAGTTGTGAATTTACCCACTTATGTGTGTGTACGTAAGTGTTGATCCCATGATACCACTTTGATGGTGAGTGCATGTGGTGCTCATTTTTCCATTTCTGTGATACCTCACTTCAGAGAATGTGCTCCAGCTCCATCCAGCTGTCTCCTTCCTTTTTCTTTCCTCCTTCCCACAGAGATATTCTTACTTTCCTTGCATTTTGGAATTGAACATCTAAGCAAAGGATTATAAAGAGCAACCGTCTTAAAAACTAGAAACCAATAACCTAACAGTTCTAAAATGACCACACAATCTGTTTTTAGTGAAGAATCAATTTAAGAAGAAAAAAAGGTTAAATTTAAAATGATAAATTACAGTCACATGCCACATAACAATGCTTTGGTCAGTGACAGACAACTTATAGGAGGGTGGTACCATAGATTTTAAATATCTCCATCTCCCAGTGACATTGAGGCTACAGTAACATCATAGCACAATTATTGTTTTTTAAATAAATTTAGTGTAGACTAAGTGTACAGTGTTAAGTCTACAGCAGTGTACAGTAATGTCCTAGGCCTGCACATTCTCTTGCCACTCACTCACTGACTCATCCAGAGCAACTTTCAGTCCTACAAATTCCATTAATACTATGTGTCTTATATAGGTGTGCCACTTTTTAATTTTTATACTGTATTTTTACTGTACATTTTCTATGTTTAGATACACAAATACTTACCATTGTGTTACAATTGCCTACAGTAGTATGCTGTACAGGTTTGCAGCCTAGGAGCAATAGAGTGACTACGTCACATAGCCTAGGTGTGTAGAAGGCTATATCATCTAGGTTCCTATAACTATACTCTGTGATGTTTGCACACTGAGAAAATTGTCTAACGATGAATTTCTCAGACGTATTTCCGTTATTAAGTGATTCATGGCTGTACGCGAAATCCAGAAAGCACTATCTTCTCTGAGTGGTTTCTTCGCTCTTTGGTCCTTTTTCCTGCCTCCCCATCTTTAAGTCAGTGGACATTGCTCAGGCCTCTGGGCTTTGCTTAAAAGAATCTACATTAATTACTCCTCATCAGCATTCATCATGGTGACAGCTCCTGTTAGCAGTGCTGTTTATTTTATTCTCACCTTTTCTGCTTGGCTGTCAAATGGAAGAATTTTATGTTTCTTGGGGGAGCAATCCTTCTCCATGACCAGCTGCTTTGAGGGAAAAAAAATGTCTTCTCTTCAGTGGTACTGGCTTTGGTAAATCCTTGTAAATAAAATGGCACAAATACAACAATTAACAGTGTTCTTTAATTGGGTTCATTTATAACACAGAGAAGTTAAACAACCAAAAAGCTGTTGAGCAAAATCCTGAACTCTAATAGCATTTAAAGTGCTTTAAGAAACTGTTAACAAAATTTTACATTGTCTGGTGTCTGGTATAGATCATATTGATATATTGCTTGATTTAAACTTTAACTATAAAAAATGTTATTACTTTATAATAATTATTTACCTTTCTTTTGCATCATACTAATTTTTTTTTATTCTTTTGGATTAATCTTTTTTATTATTGCTGTAGACTTTCTTAATTGTATCTTAAACTCAGTATTTATGAAAGACTCATACTTCCTTTGGCAGTTTTATATAAGAAACAGCTCAATGTCTTTGCTTATAAAAATAAGTTCATACTAAAAGTGAAGGCTGAGCTCCAAATAATTAGATGTACTTAAAAAAAAAAAAACAAACTATATGGGTACCAGGAAAGGTTTTGGACTTCTGTTAATGATGAATTTAGTAATTTTAGAAATATATTTCACTGAAATCAACTAAAAAAGATGTTCAAATGTATATTTCAGAATATTACAAGGATACAAATGTTTTGGTTATACTGATTGCTTTTGTACTGCCTGAGTCAAAGTTACAAGTGTGGCCATCAACCAGATAGTGTACATTGAACCTGTTAGGTGTGATTTCACCCATCCCCTCCTGCTCCCCACCTTACCTGCTTGATTTCCACTAAGTTTTACTTCCATCTGTGCACATAAGTGCTGATGGGTTAGTTCCAATTTATAATAATAGTGAGTACATGTGGTGTTTGTTTTTCCATTCTTTTGATATACACTTAGGAGAATGGTCTCCTGTTCCATCCAGATTGTTGCAATAGGTATTAATTCATTTTTTATGGCTAAGTAGTACTCCATAGTACACATACACCATATTTCATTAATCCATCATGAATTGATGGGCACTTTGGTTGATTCCACATCTCTGGGATTGTGAATTGTGCTGCAATAAACACTCGAGTACAGGTGTCTTTTTGCTCAAAGAACTAGAAGTTGATCTACTTTTTGATCCAGCAATCCCACTACTGGGTATTTCCCAAACAAAAATATTTTTTTAAAAATCCTCCTAATCATAAAATAGTTAACAAAATAGTAAAATATTACTGGCCAAAATTTAGAAGAAGAAAGAATTTTGGAGAGATAAGACCAGTAACGAGCGCTTCCTTTGTCAAAGGGGGCATTTGAATGCTGAGGATCTTAAAAGCTGTGAGTACAAATCAGAAGTAAATCAGTCCTTGCAAGGACTTCAGTACTGTTTGTGGTCATTGTCCCTGCCTAGAAAAATCTCAACATCTAAAATTGGATTAGGGTGATGATGTCCTGCCAAGTGCCATCCAAAAATAAATGCAAATAGCTTCTGGAAAAAATAGCATGGTTTACTCTAAAATGCATTCCATAAATATTTTATTTACAAATTTAATGTCTAAAACACAATCAAAAATTGTTAGGCAAACTAGAATAAAAGATGATTAAGAAACACAAGAAATGGACTTGTGCTACAGTAGATTAACATACACAGACTGTAAAAGAATTATGATTAGTATGTTCATAGCGAGAAGAGCCAAAATGTAAAACTTTCTGAGAGTGCCAGTAGAAATTCTAATCTTAATATTACAATGAGTGAAATTGGATCTCAACATTTTAGCAGTATATTAGACATAGCTTAATATAGCATCATTGTTTTTGAAGATATTTTAGAAGACAAAAGAATTGTAAATACAAAAAGGGATGTAATAAACTTAGAAGATGCAGAAAAAGGTCTACCACATGTTTAGTCACAGTCAAAGAAAAAGAGATATAGATTATGGCAGAGGTAAATTTTTTTTATAAATTGCTGAGATTTTTGATAACTTATCAATACACCAAAATACAAATTTAAAGAACCCAGAAAATCCCAAGCAGAAAGAAATTAAAGCACATTAAATACCCTAAAGAATATCTTAGGGACAGATTCTGACAATATTAGGAACAGATTCTGCCATAGATGAGGACAGAAAAGATTAAAAAGAAACAACGGATTAATATGGGAGGTCTCGAGAGCAGCAATGGAGGCTAGAATAAGTGAACAATATCTTAAATATGTTGCAAGAAAGTAACTACCAAGCCAGAATTCCATAATTAGCTAAAGCATCCTCTGTTTCATTGTAGATAATCTATGTTTTTTCTTTGGCTATTGTAACAATGTTTATTTCTCCTTTTTGTTATGAAATTACTTGAAATGTTAAGTTTAGATTTCTGGCTTTTGTTTCTTTTTTTGTTCAAGTGTATCTTATTTGGAAATCATTAATTTTCTAAATTTTTATTTTATTCCAGAAATTTTGCTTTCATTATAATGTCTTTCATCTTTCTACCACTCTATGCATTTCCCTTCTGGAATTTTTTGTACATACATATAAATACATACTTAGCATATACATATATTTATTATTAATAATTTTTGTGGAATCTCACAATATCCTACCCCATATCCTACCTAAAAGTGAAAGTTATTGTTTTTCTTCATTGATGTGTATTTATAAGTAATATATTTACTCAATTTAAAAACGTTCTTTTAAAAAATTTTGGCAATTGTATTTAGTCATATAACTATCACCGCAATTGAGATTTCCATTATCCTTAAATGTTTCCCTACACCTAATTAAAAATAGAAAAGGGAAATCTTGGTATATTTTGATTTAATTTTCCTCTTTGAGATAAAATTGACTTCTTATTTAATTTTTTTCCTGAATACTGTCAATTCTTATTTTACAACTCTTGTCTTTTTGATATTCTAAGATTTTGAATTTCTGACTTGTGGTGTCCTGTCATATTTTTCATTGCTTATTTAATGACATTTAATTAATTTTGAAGTACCATGTTATAAATATTCTCCCCTTTGTAGTTGTATTTTTGGGTAGTGTTTTTATTAGCTAATTAGTATCGATTATCTCCTTCTGTTTTATAGTAAAGTTTTACGAATGGTGCCTGCCTTTTCCCATTCATTTTACTTTGTTCTAACTTTTTTCTGGACCAGCAATTACAAGTATTTCTAAGCAGAGGTTGGCATTCAAGGTACATTTTCTTATTGTTAAAGTTAAATGAAGTTTCTGTACTACATGGTAACTTTTATGAGTGATAAGTTTTGGTGACTCTTCTGATTCTGTCAGAGTTGTCTGGCCTTCCTGGCCAAACTAGTCTCTGCTCCTCAATTTTTCCAATCCTTTATCGGCTATAACTACCCCCATCTCATTTTACTCATAACATTTATTGCTCTTTGGAAATACATCATCTTCATGACAGATTGATATATTTACTTATATGTTGACATATTTGTAGCCTGCCTTCTCCCATAGAGTGTAACTCAATAAGAGGAGACATCATGTCTGTTCTTACTGTATTTCCAGAACCTAGAATCATGCCTACACATACTAGGTATATAGCACATATTTGTTGAATTTATAGTTTTTGTCAAATCCAGTTTTGTTTTTTTGTAAACCTCTTTATTCACAGTAGTAGGCTGAGAAAAATCCAATATTTCACCAGAAAGCTGTGTCAAATCTGTATTCCATTTTGATTTATCACGTAAGAAGTGTTCTCTGTTCTGTAAGTAGGATTACTGGGTAGAATTGAAGCTTTGAATTATGATTCGATTTATAGTTTGTGTATAGGCATCACCCGAAAGTTGTTTAAACTTCTGTCATTATCAATAAAGAAGCATTTTATGTAATTCCGACCTATGTATAAGTTCAGAGGGAGACTTCTCCGCTGAAGAGCATTTCCTGCAATGTGGGCTTTCTAAGTTTCTCTGCGTGATTTCTCTCTATGCACGACTTTCACTCCGCAGGGAATATTATTTACCCGATATTCTTCACTCCACCTCAAAGCTGTAAGCACTTTCAAGGAGCTCACTAACAAGATATAAAGATAACATTTATCATTTCACATGTGTTTTACCCTTCTTTGAAATTTGTTTCTCCTTAAACTTAAAGTTGAGAACAAATCTTAGTCTTGAAAGGTCCATAACAAAGGGAAAGAAAACTAAAAATGAGAAAATTGCACAACCTCGTGGGAGCTCTTCCTTTGAGCTCTGCAGGGTTCTCCATTTTTCAAAGATGTCTGAGCCAAAGGAAGAAGCAGCAATTTTGGCTTCTCCTGCTCTGAGCAGCAGCCCTACAGCAGAGTCCGTCAGAGAGAGAGAGAGAGAACGCACGCACGCGAGAGAGCGCACTATAGAATGCTGACGTCTATGCTTTTGCCAGTGAGTATTTTCATTTGTTATCTCTGAGAGCAGCATTTCACAAACATCCTTTCACCACACTGTAAAGACTTACTATATGTTACAGAGAGTACAGAGTTAGGCAAATTAAGAAATATGTGCTACCAAAGACAATAGCATAGAGAATAATTATTACTTAAGAAATCTAGTAACATGTAGAAAATGTATCAGTACATTGACATAATTAGTCATTTGTTCCTGATTCTAACCAAATATTGTCAAAATTATTACATTTTATATACTAATTAAATATACATGTATTTCATTATAATGCTACAGCTAAAAGGATATCTGAGAAGCCAAAAACACATAATAGCATATCATCTCCTACTGTAATTAATTTAAAGTATTCTTACATATGAAAGAAAAGTACAATAGTTCCCCTTTATTAGTGTTTTTGATTTCCACAGTATCAATTGCCCACAGCCCACTGCAGTCTGAAAACATTAAATGGAAATTACAGAATTAAACAACTCATAAGTTTTAAGTTGTGCAACATTTGAGTAGCATGATGAAATCTCTTGCTGTTCTATTCCATCCATACCTGGATAAGAATCATCCTTCTGTCTAGCATATCCATGTTGTATATGCTGTCTGCCCATTACTCACTCACTATTTGTCTTGACTATCAAATGGAAAAAAGCATAGTCTATAGAGATGGTCCCCAAATTACAATGGTTCAACTCACAAATTTTGAATTTGCAATGGATTTTCCAAGGTATTAAATGCATTTTCGATTTATGACATTTTCAATTTGTGTTAGGTTGTTCAGGGAATAACCTTATAGTAAGTCGAGAGGCATCTGTATAGAGCCCAGTACTATCCCTGGTTTCAGGCATCCAGTGGGGGTCTTGAAATATGTCCCCCATGGACGAACAGGGACTACTGTACAGAGAAACTGAAGTTAGCATCAGGACACAGAGTTTTCTTCCCATTCCCACTATACTTATCATTCAAATACAAAAATAAAGGGAATTTTTAAGGTCAAGTTTTAAATACAATGAGAAAACATGCTCATGCCTTCCTCCTCAGATCTTTTTCCTGGAATTTTTTTGACATTATACTTTCCTGATTTTCTCCAGATTTATTTAGTCAGAATTCCAGTTAATCTGATGTATTTATGGTTGCTGTATGCATTCTTAACTTCTTGAATTTGTTACCATAATTTCTTTATCTTAAGCTATCAGCAAATTTTTCCCCTTGGATAACTCAATAACCAGACTATAATAGACAATTAATAAAAATTTATAATGATGTCTAGCCTAACATAAAAGAGTTCAAGACCATAAGAGGTAATGAAATGTTAGATTGGATACTGAATGTCCTTTCATTTTACGTGTGGCAACATTATCGAATTTAGCCTCCTAAACTAGGGACCACAGGGTGGAGGACATGCAGCTATGATGGAAACAATGTGAATAGAAAGATAATTTTTTTTAAAAAAATGAAAAATCGTGATGCTCACAAAGATGTAAATATGATCTCACTTTAAAGTTTATATTTAATTTGGAGGAAAATTTTTTTTCACATCATATCCCTCCACAGGGGAAATCACCTGCATATCTATAGATAAGAATTATTTTGCATTTCTATCAGTTATCGATGACTTACAGAATTACAAAATAGTTCCCATAAAATCAGAATCAGGTAATCTGGGAGTGTTCTATAGACAGTGTGTAGATTTCCATTGAAGGGCAAATATACCCTTGCAAAAATATAAGGGTGATAATATATGAGAAATTATGCAGTTAACTCTAGAAGCTAAAAGACAGAGTAAAACTGAAATTACTCAGAAGTTGCTCAGAGGTTCAATGTATGAAGACAGAATGATAATATTTTTAACATGCAAAGATTAGAGTAAGGCTTGATCATTAGGAAAATTTAGAATGTGTCATGATTGGGGGTTTATATTACTTACTGACATTGTGCTGGTTTATTATGTGGAACGTTTCCTGTTTAACTTGGATTTGGATGACCAATCTGAAAAAAGTAGAAAATGGTGTACTTTTTTTGTGAACAGATGAAATGAGGAGACAACTGCCTCAGTTACTTATATATTACACATAAAAGAGGGTATATTATCACATAAACCATTATGTAATTCTTCCTCTGGCCTGTGGCTTGAAGTACATGCATAGAATTTTATAATACCCTCTTTCTTTGGAATCGTTGCCTCAGGTTTTGGCTTTAGTGGGTGTTTGCCCAATCTGTTTGATGGAGTTAGTCCAATTCTGAGTAAAAGTGAGGAGGCCGACTTCACATTTATTGTTTAATTGCCTCATAGCTCCTCATCACTTTGGCTGTGGAAGTCTGGCCTGAAGATGCCAGTAGGGAAAGGGAGATCACCATTCTCTCCAAATAACATCATTTTCTAAATGACTATTGACATTATGGAACTATTCAAGCTAACCTATTAAAAACATAAAAAGGCAATCAAGTTAGCTTACTAACATTTACAGCAATATTCTATTCAGGAAATGGAGAAGCTGACTCCTCAGTATGTTAATGCACAACTCTGACAAGAAATATATGAATACTGAAATTCATACATTTACCAAGACAAAGGTGTATAGATTAGGGTCCTCACAAGCATGGTTAGAATTCTATGTTGGTTAGAATTATTAATTTTAAAAAATATTATAAAAAGAAAAAATAGTTACTTATACTTAGCTTTGCATATCATCTCTAGCATAGTTTATCTGCTTTATTTATAGAGCATAACATTGATCCGTATCTTCCCATTAGTATAATTTGTTCTTTAGGCAAAATAGGAGTATAAATCAATACTAGCTACAATAAAAATGCAATTACATAATGCTATTTAAAGTTTGGTTACTGTCCTATGCAATAGTGTGTAAGATTAATTTTTCATTCTTATACAATTCACATATAACTTCTTTACTAGCTCTGCAGAAGAAATGTTTTAAATACATTTGTCTCTCCATATGAAATTTATTCTAATATTTTTTTATGGAAGAATAAAAATTCAATTCATTGTTTTTGTTTATCCCATTGTGATGGCTCCATTGCCTAAAGGTTGGATATTATAAAAAAAAAAAAAAAAAAGAAAAAGCATCTCATGAAATGTTTGAGTACAACAATATATTTGAATTATTAGGGTAATGTCACATACAAACACAAAAATTGTATTGATGTTATGCAAATTGAGTTTTTTTTGTCCTTCTGTTTCAGTATATTCTTTAAATTTTTGAAATTTATTTTTAAACTATAGTCTTTAAACTTTTGAAAATTTGTTTTTTAAAGACATTTTCTTTTTTTTTTATTCCAGGGTATTGTGAGGGTACAAACACTACAGTTACACTTTATGCCTTTGCCTCACCCAAGTGCGGGTTTAAGGCGTGCCCTTCCCACCCCCACCTTAGTGCTCCCCGTGTCCTTTAGTTGTTGATTTGCCCCCCATCCCCCTAATCCCTAGAGAGTATTTCTGCCATGTGATCAACCTAGTGTTAGAACCAGTTTGATGGTGAGTAGAAGTGGAGCCCATTCTTCTGCTCTTGTGGTGCT